>BHDV01004145.1:23153-35635 GCA_005406045.1 Adoxophyes honmai | reverse complement strand
GCTTCGGCCGAAGGTTTTGATGAAAACCGATTAATCGGCTTCGGCTTCGGCTTCGGCCGAAATTGTACCTTCGGTCGGACACTATTCATAACCTTTCAACCTAAATGCGAAATGGACTTTTGTGTATGAATGGGGTGCATTGTTTTGTTTGTTTTGTGAATGTCGTAAGAGGTGACTAAGGGTATAGGCTAAGCCGGCTAAGGTATATTTTAGGCAACCAGCTAGCAGTTCTAAAAGTCGGTCCTCTGCCTACTCCATTATGCGAAAATGTATGATGTATGTATGTTTGTGAATAATTAAACATATTGTAGAACAGAACAGCTGAAAAATTACATCACAAAAACACCTCTAGGTGTGACAACAATTAATTTTAGCATTCATATGTAATTAGGGAAGTAAGAATTTAAATAGTCATTTATAACAGACTAACATTGCCAACATACCATCACGAACAGGGATTGTTGAGCCACTTACCTATGTTTGTAACTTAGTCGTGTAATACTAATCCAATAGCTGACATCTAGTCTGTCACATTGGTCATTGATTACAAGTCTAAATTGCGAACAGTAGCAAGTGGCTCAACAATGTCGGTTCCTGAATGCATGGCAATAATATCAAAAGAACAAAGAAACACTGACAACCGGTTACAAAAAAAAACAAAGAATCTATTAAAAATCTGTTACCTCCATACATGGTAACTAATCCATCATTACTGTACACATAGCAATATAACACTATATCACAGCCATTATGTGAACTAAAACTTAACACATACGTGACAGCCTTCACGCGTATTACTTAGTACCTATTGCTTGCTAATTGGGTTCTATATTGCTTGATTCGGGGATTTGTATGTTTGTATTTGTGAGGATTTTAGCTATGCCGATGCACAATCAGCAGGAGGCTATGGGTAAACATAAAAATTTTAAATATTTTCCTGACAAACATTTATGTCAGCAGGAAACGAAAAATATAAAATTAAGTTCACATTCCGATTTACTACTTGATTGTTTGTTTTGATTAAGAATTAATTAAGAATGGCACTTTGTAGCATACCTGACTAGACTAGACTAGACTAGAGAAAATAAAAAGACACCTTTTTGGTTGCTTTATGTACTCTAAAATTTTGAGTCTAAATGAAACTTTAGGAACTTTGCTATATGTATCTCACTCTGTTGTCCTAATCTTTGCCCTTTTCTTTTGGAGTTTACTCTCTTTGTCTTCCTACCAAACAAACTTGCATTTACTAATTTTTTGTTTGAGTCCAAAGGTATTGAAGCTATTTTGTCTAAGACAGAAACTCATATACATAATTAAAGTACTTGCCTAACAAACACTTATCAGTTTGCATTAGTAATGAGGGAATAATAATATCATCATTGGACAATATTTACACCAATCACCTAGTCCCTAAGTAGGCAAATTTAATGCCTTTCTTAAGGGTACTATAAGTTGTCGGTTTAGGTAGTTAAAACAATATAAACAATCTTGACATGTCTTTTTATTGAAATACACAGTCTAAAAATGAAAATCGTTACACTATACAATTCAATCATGAAAGTAAATGATTTTTTCATACCAAAATTGTAAAATGTAAAGATTTCGATTTATAAAGTGTATGTTTAAATAAAAAGACACATCAAGATTGTTTACATTGATTTAACTACCTAAACCGACAACATATAGACAATGGATAAACTTAATTATATCTAGAGAAACATCAAAGTTTAAAATGCATATTTATCTTAGAGACGTCTCCCCCGACCAGGGATCAAACATTGGATGTAATATAATATTTCATTTTTAAATTGCTTTTCCTCAATGATTATCAAGATTATAACCATCTGTAAATGTGTATTCATACTCTAACTAACTAACCAAATAAATGTAAACAAAAACTGTTGGTGCTTGCTAGGATCATTTTCAAAGTGTAACCAATAAATAAGTGTGCGAGTTAGGTAAGTTTTAAATTGATAAGAAAGTTTGAGGACATTTTATTACTAAATTAAACCAAATGCCGCAAATGTATTCAACTTTCCATTGGAATTATTTAAGCGATTGAGTCACAGAGAAATTTAAAGCTGATTCACTCACTCATTTTGTAGAACTGAAAATAGCTAAGTCTTATGGGAAAATAATTAATTTTAATGGCCTGACAGTAAGTTTTAAACCACCGATAAATGAGTATCCATTCATGGAAGTATTGTACTTAGAAACAAAAAGATCAAGTCATTTGAACGCAGTGACAACAAAGGACGCGAACAAAAACAAACCATTGAATAAACTACTTATTCCGTAAGAGATTGTTAAGAATTTCATTAAAGACGATAGAGTAATAGTAACTGATTATAATTAAGTACTCACCGATATGTATATTGAATTTTTAACAAAACAAAATCCACGATCAAAGTGCAAATAAAAACTTCACACCACAACACAGCATTAATTAAATATTTCTTTTCCACTGACACTACACACGCGAATTTAACAATGGAGTGTTGCTTCCTCTCCGCCGTATGCTAGGGTGACGAAGCCCCCGCACCAGACCATCGCTCGACAATGAATGAACCAAGATCAAGCCAAGAAGCGACCCGAATCTGAAATTGTCATTCGTAGGCTCTTCGTAGTACTCCGGACAACGACCTTTCGTTAATTCATAACAAATAATAATACGTCCTCAAATTATAACGGAAGTATTCCCAAATATTGACATAGTAACAGTGGCGATATCATTATTATTTGATGCTCCAGAATCCTGTCAGCTGTTTTTGAAATACATTAACCTCCTGGATCCCCCGGTCCTCACTTGAGGACATAACATTCAAAAAAATCTGAAGTCTAATGTCAAACCATCTCAACAAGTTTACACGTATAGTAGGTTTCCGAACGCACTTGTCAACTTAAAAAAATATACACCGAGTCACAGACGCCCAATCAGCGAATAGTGCGGCTTTGACATCGGACGCTGCCGGCCATACCATGCCTCGCGGTTAGTAAATCTAAAGTTATCTCAATGCATTGTTAATTATATATTTTTGTTTTGTTTGTATTAGTACACTTTTGGTGTATTTCATATGTTAGTAAGTGCATTTCTTGCTTGTAATTAGAAAAAATAGTTTTATGTATCTCTGAAGTTAATGTACTCGTGCGAGTACAAGAGGACGATATCAGTTTTTTTATGTTCTCGTACGAGTACAAAGGGTCTCAATGCTGTGAGTTGTTTTATCTTTCGTTAAAGTTAATTTTGTTTTAATTTCAGTTTTCAGGCTTGAAGAACTGTGAAATAGAAGAGTTTCTTAATTTCGATGAATCCGACGGCTTTTCCGAAGACAAAGATGTTTTATTTGTGTTGTTCGTTTTTGTTACTATTTTTCATAATTCTCACCTTCGGTGAAACAAGAGCACAATTGTTGAAAAATCCAAAAAATTTTTAAGTTTTGGATCATTAATTTGTGGATACTTAACTCATTTTTTGGATTTTTCAACAATAATGTGCCCTTGTTTCACCGAAGGTGCGAATTGTTGATTCTGTTACCTGTAAACCAATTTATAATCAGTATTAATAAGTATTTTCGTAAGTTAATAGGTACGTAAGTAATGTCAATTCCTTGTGATATTATTATTGCTATTCATGTGATACTTAATTAATCGGAGTAAGTACAAGTCAGGAGTTTTTGTGAGTTTATACGCAAATAAAGTTGATTTTTCTAGTATTTTGATTTATTTAATACTGTTCTCGAGTGAGGTCAAAGTCCTTGTGTACTCGTCTGAGGACATAGTGAAAAATCGAGGGGAAAACTCCAGGATTTTTTTTATTAATTTTCCGACAGTTAGGGGTATGTACTTAATGCATTTTATGGACAAAATAATAGTTTTGACAAAATTAGTACCTCCAGGATCCAGGAGGTTAAAATAGGCGCAAATCTGCCATTTTGAATTGATTCATAACTTTTTTTCAGTGTTACCAGACTAAATAATGTTCAATCCATTTAAGGAGACGTTCTTCTTATCCTATTCGAGAATCATGGATTTGTTTTAAAAATAACTTTATTTTAGCTTCATGTTTACTATATATTCAACAAACGCAATATCCCTTCGGTCAAAAAAATAACTAAATCAATTCTATACGTATAATGAAGGTCAATGATATGTAAAGTGAAATAATAATTTACTTTTATAACTACAGACTGTGTACTTTTATCTATTCTGTGCTACAGATATGAGTGACCATTGATGTAGGAAGGTCCTATCGGCCCTTTTTACTTTTTACTTGGTCCAAGTGAGTGACACAGCTTCGGCCTTTGTTTTGACGTGACTGGAGGTGACAGTCTTGGGTGCGTTCCACCTGGGGCCCACAACGCTCTCGCCCACGACCGCAGAATCTACCATTCCACTTGGGAAAAAACGCCGCGGTCGTTGTGGGCGAGTGTTTCAAGTGGAACGCAAAATTTGAGCGCCGTGGGCTTCCAATATGGCGGCATAGAGAAAACGTGCAGGTTTGGGGGTTGTTAGTAAATATTTCGCATGGATTGGAGCAAAATTTAATTAAACAGAGATTCCCGTTAATTTATGGTAGCATTTTTCGCAAAACGAATGAGATTCGGTAAACTCATCAAAATCTGATGACATGTGTCACGTGACAGGTGACGTTAAAGTGAAAGCCCACGCCGACCCACCTACATTTTGCGGGCGAAGTGGGCGCGACGTGGTCTCGAGCAATGACGTCATCTATCACGTCAAACGATTCGCTCGCAACGACCACGGGCGCCAACCGGAACGCTGAAGTGGGCGATACAATCGTTGTGGGCGCCTACCGGAACGCACCCTTGTCTTGTTGCGACCACAGATTATTACTAAGAAAGAGATACTACGTAGCGACGACGTTTCTCCAGAAAATAGACAAAGCAGGGAGAGATTTGATTTTTTATTTATTATAGGGAGAAACATGCCATATTGTGCAGTTTTAGAGTGTAAAAATGGAAGCAATACACAAAATATAACACACGGAGGTGTTTCTTATCACAGGTTAGTTTGAAATTCAATTTTATTCGTAATAAACTGTGAGATCAAAAAGTCTTCTAGTTCTTTACGAATAAATGTTAATGTTCCGAACTTCTGAAGAACTACCGTACTTATTCAGGTAGGTAATTTCGAAGGAAACATGTTTTTACCGCGGACTAACAACTAGCAGGTACACTTCATTTCCATCAATTTTTACTGAAATATAGCCGTCTACTAGTACCGTGCCATAACTTATAATGTCGATATCGATAAAGTTTATTTTTGTTTCTATTTATTTACATAGATACAACCACACATATGGTGGGTGGGGGGGAGAGGTAACGAAATGTGACTTAGACTAAACCGAGGCTATTTTGCGTTTCGTGGCCACTTCTAGCACAATTTTAGATTTTAAAACACGATAAAGCTATAATAGTGACAGGTACCTCTATCCTGGCGCCTAAAACATAACATAAACTTACTTCTTAGGTCGTTTCTTGCGACATCCACGGAAGAAATGGAGACGTTATATTCTAACCCGATACCACGCATGTTTGATCAGGTTCAAGTTATTTAAACGGCTAATACACGTAAATACATACAGCAAGATGCTTAACTGTACAATGACAAATTCCGCCAATCTGAAATGAACCAAATGTGCGATGCGGTTAAGTACATTTCCGTTTTGAAAAGTTTGACGGATTGTAATAGTTAAGTATGGTGTATTTTCTTGAAGACTCGTAGATGTGAACTGCTTATTGCACTACTCAAATAAAATAGTAACTGTAAGTTAGAATGATGACGACAGATGTATACGGTTTCGGTTATTTTAATGTTGTTTTAGATTTCCAAGGAATCCATATAAAAAAGAGGAATGGATGATAGCTACGGGAAGGCAAAATTGGATGCCATCGAGAACTAGCACAATCTGTTCGGAGCATTTCGCTGAAAAGGATATCATAATGTCCAAAAATGGCTTCAGACGTATAGCAGAAACTGCCGTGCCCACAATCAAGATCCTTGTGTTTCGTCAAAATGTAAGAATATCAAATAGTGAAATAAAATCTTAAACAGTTTGATAAAAGTTCGACAACTTACCATTTTTATTGTCTCTCAGCTATGCAGTTTTTTGTGTGTTACGCTCAAAGATCGGAAATACTCAGTGAGCGGTGAAATAGCTCACAATGCTTTGTAGTCACAGGAAAAAATCCACATCGTGAAATTCGTGTTATAATGGCTCTAATGAAAACGCGCACAACGCGTTGTGGCTATTAAAAATATCCATGATGCGTTCTGAGCATTCATTGTTTTAAACATATTGACGGCTCTAATTACAACGAATTAAAAGAAGCCCCGTGTGGTGCCGGGTTAGAATAGCACCTCCCCCTTTCTTCCCGTGGGTGTCGTAAGAGTCGACTCTGGGAAAGGTTTAGTTTAGTGTATTGTAACTTACAATTTGTAAGCGATGGGCTAGCAACCTGTCACTGCAAGAATCACGTTTAATCATCTGGTTACCCTGAAATTGCTAAACGTGACACTGGATTTTTGAATGCATGTGCTCTGCCTACCCCTCTTGGGAACACAGGCGTGAGAATATGTATTTATGTATGTAAAAAGGTGTTTTACGATAAATTTGCTACGTGAAATAAAAACTAGCCTAACCTAAACTGTTTTTCATATTCATACTGTTGGAAAAAAGCTAAACTAACTCACGTAATTTATACTATAGTACTTTTTTTTATTCGTTTGTTAGTTAGGCTACTTTACTTACTATTACTTACGGCCTGGCCACGACTTTGAGCGATGCGACGAGCGGTGCGACGGGCGACGCGACGAGGCAGAGCGGAGCGGCGCGCATGCCACGGACTTCGCAGGCGCGATAGCGATTTCGCGCTCAGGGGACGTATTTAAAATAGCGTTATCAAATATTGCTATGAAATGTCTTGGAAGTAGCGCATATTTCAGACAGGACATTTTATTTTTAAGGAATAGAGTGCAGGACTTAAATAAACGTCATCGAACATATTGGGAATTCTTTACTTTGTATCAATAATAGGTGTACAGAAAACACCCCGAATAGTTTTACGAGCATACCGGGTTGAGTATTGTATGTAGGTAAGTATACCTACTCCAACCCAATCCGCGCTGGGCCCGCGTGGGAACTATAGCCCAAGCCCTCTCATATTGAGAGGAGGCCTGTGCCCTGCAGTGGGACGTATATATGTATAGGCAGGAGTATGGTATAGTAGGTATACTCCAACATTTGAATTTGTTAAAACAATAATTGCAATGATTTGAAACAAAAAAACAGACTTCAATTTAGCAATATCCTGAAAGCACACATCTGTCTATTTAATTACTTAAATACCAACAAAATGTAAGATCTAACTTGATAATAACCTTACGTAAGATTATTATAAATTAGTAAAAGTCAAAAGTTAACTCTGAAGAAGTATTTACATAACATTATAATTCGGTGTACATTATTCGCGCGCGAATCGTCTAAAAAATTTTATTCTCTGCCGCGTCGCCCGAAACGTGCCGCTCGTAACGCTCGTCGCGTCGCTCTGAATTCGTGGCATCCTCCATTCAGCCCGTGTCTTTGTTTCGGTCGCGCCGCTGGCCGCTCGTCGCCGCCGCGCGCCGCCCGGCGCAATTCGCGTCGCTAGTCGCGCGAGCGGCAACCTCGTGGCATGGCCTGTATACTAATATGCGATTGTTTTTGCCGCTCACCGCCCGCCGCTGCCGCTGCCGCTCGCCGCGCGTGGTCGTGGCCAGGCCGTACATACATACATACATACAGTCACGCCTCTTTCCCACAGGGGTAGGCAGAGACCACTTTGTTCCACTTGCTACGATCCTGGCATACTTCTTTTGCTTCATCCACATTCATTAGTCTCTTCATACATGCTCGTCGATTTCGGGTACTCTTGACCTGACCTGTTTCTAAAACGTCCGCGATTTGGTCACGGAACGTCCGTCTAGGTCTTCCCCTCCCAACACACCCATTCACACTTCCCGTATAAATCTGTTTTGTCAATCTTCTTTCATCCATCCTCTCTACATGACCAAACCAGCTAAGCATACTTCTTTCAATCCTTGTCACTATGTCTACTTTCATACCAGCTTGTTTCCTTATCACACTATTTCTGATTCTGTCTTTCAATGATGCACCTTCCATACTTCTTAACGCTCTCATTTCTACCGCATTTATTCTACTTTTATGCTTCGCTTGCCATACCCAACTTTCGCTACCGTACATAAGTGTTGGAACGAGCACCCCTCTGTGAACAGCCAGACGTGCCTTTTTCGACACCTTTTCACTGCTCATGAAGGCGCGCAACGCTCCATTGACCATGTTTCCTGCATTCACTCTTCTTTCAATATCAGTTTCACACTTCCCATCTTTCGTAAACGCCGATCCCAGATACACAAACTCTTTTACTTGTTCTACTTTCTCACCCTCAATCATAATCTTACATTCTGTCCCACAATCATCTCTTTTATACTATTACTTACACGTAAATAATAAAAATTCATCATCATTTCCAGCCACAAGATCTCACCGACGCAAAACCTCCACAACCGAAAAAGAAAATGTTGGAAAGCTGCTTCTGCGAAGACGATTGTACAGACACTTCAGACGCAGAATCTAAACATGATGATGACTATACAGTAATAATTAAATCGGAAAGTTTAGATGATGAAGATAATGATAATGCTAACATTTTAGAACCCAATTGTTCTGTGAAACTATGCGCTAACCCTACATTATCGAATTATAAGGATGGTGAAGAATCAAACGGTTCTGCAGATTCGATACCAGAAGACCACCTAAAAGAACGGTTTCGTTGGTCACTTGAGAAAATAAGGAAGCAAGAACTTAAAATCAAACGTCTGCAATCTCAAAATC
The DNA here is from genome assembly GCA_005406045.1 of Adoxophyes honmai. NCBI lineage: Eukaryota > Metazoa > Arthropoda > Insecta > Lepidoptera > Tortricidae > Adoxophyes > Adoxophyes honmai. Next base: position 26,721 of record BHDV01004145.1, on the reverse strand, counting down.
GGAGGTTAAGAAAAACAGTGCTCAAGTTGAAGGCGTTACAAAGTGGTGAAACTAAAGTATAACTTAGAAAAATGGAAACTTGTTCCTTTTGAAATATCGATATATGTACAGATCGGTATTCATTCACTACCTACCTACGAGGTATTCCATTTCCCGATTTGTCATTATTTACCAAAATGAGCTACACTAAACGTCGTTCCAGCACTATAAAACGTAGACCACGCTTATGGAGCGAAATCTATCATATTGAAGCTTTAAGTATTTTAGACGAGTGTACTGTGGAAGACTCCAATAGAGAGATCTCTCTCCAGGCAGAAGTTATGCCTGAGGACCAATGCTAAAAAAAGTTGGAAGACTTGGAAGTTTTATTTATGCAACCAATCTTCCAAATTTCACTAGCGAGTTTTTGACAGTTCATGATGTAGATGACGATTTTTTAAGAAGTTATACTACTCGACAATAGGTGGTGCTACAGCACAGTTGTATCCACATTGTCATCGGTCGTATAGTTTTCTTTTTGTAGTAAGTAAAAGTTATTGAAATCTATTTTTTTACTTAGAAGCTAGAGCTACCAGTACGAATCGAAATTTCACAGTGTTCTGTTTATCAGTAAATTTTTGGGAGCTGCAGTATCTGGCGCAAAACTCGCTGGCAAAAATTAACAGAACCACAAGTGTAAGCCTCAGCCTCATAAAAGGTCAGATTGGTACAGTTCCGTTTTTCCGCCATATTTCGTCCATTTCAAGTTAATGGAGCAAAAAACAAGAACGTTCGTGTTTATAAACAATGTTATCCGTAGTTCAATGAAACATTGCAGTCAAATAGAACTCATTCAGATGAAGTAAGAGGCAAAAGTGCCACTTGCACAGCAATGTTACTGTTATTTGTGATATTTACAGTAATTGTTCATTTGGATTTGTGTTTTACTGACTCGATAGAAGACTATGGTTACACTATGCCAGATTATGGGTTCGAATGGACTGAGAAACCATATTTGAGAAACAAATTATCAAAAAAATTTGCTCTCCAAAAGCAAAGTGATGCTAAAATTAAAAAGCTAAAAGAACGAATCGGAAACGACACGGAATACTACGACGATGTGCCACATTTTAAAATAACAACCTCTAAAAAAGTAAAGGAAAACTCTGATCGGTTTGAAGATGGCTTTAAAAAGATTATGCAGATGGTGGGCGTCACTTATACGTATAAACGGGATTTGTACTGGAGGACCTGGCGGGAAGTTAAATATCGCGATAGGAATACGGAAGTGGTTTGTTACAAGTGTCAAAACACTGTAAATTGTACTGACGCCAAATGTACTGATTGCCATGCCGGTGGATACTGGGTAAGAGCTCTAATTCATAAACATTTGGGTAAATCATGTCTTAAATTGTGTTCAACTAGACTGGTTTCGGGCTAATCCTTAAAACCCTTCATCTCGAAGCCAATCACCATTTATATTGTCAAATCCCGTGCCTCCACGATGGCTGCAGCTTAGCCCGAAACATATTGAGCAAAAGTCGATTTAAAACTTGCGTTATTCATATATGAGTGAGTTTCACGTACCTATACAAGTAAGACTAATGTTAGTTTCATACTCGAAGTGCTATTTTCGTCACTTCTTATTTCTGAACCTCTTAACCGCCACAATCATTAATTTCTGACGGCAAGTAAAATGGCTAAGTTTTTTTTTTTTTTTTCGATTAAAGGCCTCCGCCGGCCATTGCTAAAATACGATACATGTACTTTAATCGGTTTGTCATGAGCAGTAGGTACGTATAACAGACACAGAAAAGTACATCTCTTTTCTTTCATAGTGTGGCGATCAAGAGGTTAAATTAAAACAACTATCACAATAATATTTAAGTTTTTAAATCTCACGATAAAGGAACATCACTAATTCGTTCGGAATGTCCGCAGGCAATTGAAGAAGAACTTCCACCGTGTTCTTTCGAAATATTGTCTATTACAGACAACAAACAAATATGCATTGGACATTTTTGGGAATTAGATAAAGCGAAGTCAGGTTCTTGTCCAGCTTTAATTAATTTTGAAGAACTTTCACAATGTAATAATCCAATCTTAACCAAAGTGCACATCACTGCGGACTACTCAACAACTGCTTCCGAACGCGCCTCAACTGTCATTTGTCAAGGGCGGGAAACATGCGAATTTACGACATTATACAAAGTAAGAGACTAATTTTATTGTAATTTCGTTAGTAATTTTTGTATACATCGAAAATATTGCGGCTGAAATTTTATCTTGAAATATGAAATACCGATACGAATAGTTTTTACTTGAAAAATTTATATCAGCGTAGGTGAGTATTACTATTTTTTTTTAAATATCGTTATGTTTTTTTTATTCTTTCAGACAGACTCCAGCAATATAATATTCAGAATAATAAATTCGACTAACGATGTCATTTATTCAAGAATTATGTCAAACAACGGCGAAGTCTACGCCTGCACTGACGACTGTGGGCATTTTGATCCCGAAACCACGACCGTAACTCGGAGCGAAAACCATTTAATCTTAAATCTGTTAAACGATTACCCGCGAAAAAGGAAGCGTGAGGATGAGGCATCCTTGGCAATTCAGAAGAAAAGTGAAAAGGATGGTTTAAAAAACAATTTGAGGCAAAATTTATACCATAAAATGCATAAATATGTCATAGAACAACCATTCAAAACTGAAAAACACATTCCGTTCAAAACCACCCTCTCATTTTGCAATCAAATAGTCTTGAGGGAACTTGATAAGGATTATGATTATGATAGCATGAAATAATTAAAAGAAAAGTAGAAATAGGTTAAGATAATCAGTGTTTAAAGCTCGTCACACATTAAGCAGATACGGTAAGATATTCTGTTACAGAACATATATCTGTCAATATCGCTCCCTATACAATTTCAATGAGCCACCACACACTGCGCAGATTTACCGTCAGGTATTTTTTGACATCGACATATGGAAAAATGGCATTTATACGCAGATCAAATATTATCGTATATGCGTAGTCTGTGACGGGGTTTAAAGTCTCAAATGCAACCTATACCATTTAAAAATAAGTTATGTGCATTCACTTTTTCTTGTCAAATTGACTTATTAAATGACAGGCCATCACTATTAAATGTATCTATTTCAGCCAACTTGAAATCTTAATCATGGTTTTGTCTATGTCACGTTTTGTGTGCTCTGAATACCCCATTTGGGAACACAGGGGTGATTGTATGTATGTATATAAAACCTTTAAAACTGCTAAAAGTGGCTATGAAATCATAAAATAGTCATGGTTTTGTCTGAAACGTTTCATATTCTCTGCCAACCTCGTGTGAATGTTTGTTGTGAATGTGATGTTTCATAAACGGAATCATGGGCACTAATAAGTATGTTTAAAATTTAAATAAGTAATTAACTCCATTTTTATGATTTATTGCTTTGAAGTACGCGTTATTGCGAATAGCGAGACGAAATATCGACTACTATAGTGTGAGATCGAATAAAGGTTACAGCTCATTAGAGCCACTCGGCACCCACCCGGGACCCGACCCTCGCCGCCTCG
>BHDV01004145.1:0-22458 GCA_005406045.1 Adoxophyes honmai | reverse complement strand
AGGCGATCCGTTGACGTTACGGAGTTGATGTAGTGAGCGTATGCCCATACAAGTTCATATAAAGAATACTAACCGCTCAAGGCGATTAACTACTTTTAGTTTATTGATTCATAACAATAAAGCAATGGCAACACGTTTGTTTACATTTTTGATCTCTAATTCGATCTCAGCCTTTACTAGTAATTTTATCGTAAAAAGTATTGCATATGTAGCGACCCTAGCGCCACCTATCGGCCAGTAGTAGAACTGGACTCTCTGTGGACTTCGGTCCCCAGGCATTACCTATGCCTGGAGAGATGAGCCATGTCTCTATTAGTCTTCCCCACGGGCGTAGCCAGGATTTAGTTTCGGGTTTGACGAAAAAAAAAATCGGCCACAGAAAAAAATCACGATGTTGTATGGGAGCCTGAACATTTCAGGGGGGCTTTGAACCCCCAAACCCCCCCCCCCTGGCTACGCCCATGGTCTTCCCCACACTACTATAATAACAGGAAATAATTAGGTAGATCATTATTCACAAAACACTTGTACATTTTGACTAAAACGGAGCTAAAACGTGTAGAAAAAAACAATGCAGAACTAATATTTGTTTTTTTTTTATTATTATTATTCCTGGCCGAAACCAAAAGGTCCTCCCTGACTGAACCCACAGTAAAATTGTTGCCATACACAAGAAAATCGTACCCAAAAAGTGGCGTTTGTGAAGGTGGACTGTTCATTTAATTAAACTCTTTTCAGTTCAACTGCATTTAATTTACAACCAGTTTCTTTATAAAATATGAACTAAATAAAGCAGTTAAAATCTAGATACTTAAGCATGCAAGTATCCCGAAATTTATACATTAAACATTCATACTTTATCTTGTGATATAATGTAGGTAGGTACATAATGTGAAGCTAAGCGTCCACTTGTCGGTATCGTACGCATCGGACGTATCGCACGCAACGGATTGTAGTATTCTTTGTATAGAAACTCATAGAAGTGCGTCCACCTGTCCGCATCGTACTCATCGCATTTCGCCATACATCTGATTGAATCCGATGCGTCCGATGCGTGCGATGCGGACCTGTGGACGCTTAGCTTAAGACTAAGGTTGTATAATGAATGCTTCAACATGTAGCACAATATAACTAATCAGACATTTTCTAACTCTAGTAGGCACTTAATGAAAATATAAAAATATATTTATTTTTGATATATCATGCACTATTTCTAATTTATAAATATTCAAGGCACTTATTCCGAAGACAATTGACATAATTTGCAAACCAGTTTTAAACAAATATGAGTACTTAAGCTATACTAAATCAAAAACCTCCGTTATGATAAACTTATTTAAAGTAAATTCATTAAATATTTTATCCAAGAAAGTAAACTATTTTAACATAAAACATAAAACTACTGTGAGACTCACTCATAATGAAATAAAACTGATACACTAACTTTGTATAGAGATTAGCTCTACACTACATGTTTCAGGCCGATTCATGGCCCATTATTGGGAGTAACACACTACGGCGGCGCCATCACATTCACTATTATTGTCAAAGTGTAGTTGCGTCAGTGCGCGTCTAACCGCTGCTGCCATAGCACGGCTCCCGATGAAGGGCTACAAATTTGCCCGAAGCATGTCGCGCTAATCTCGATACACAGACGTGAGTTCTCTTTCACTATCAGGCGCTGCGCAGACGACAGACTTGTACGATCGAGTCTGCGGAGCAATAAAAACTCTGAATGGAAACTCTCTGCGCGCCATTCAGAGATTTAATTGTTCCGCAGACTCGATCGCACAAAAGTCTGTCGTCTGCGCAGCGCCTCATTGTAACATGCTTTCTAAATAATCCAACTAATAATAAACAAAACAGTAAAAGGACATTGGAATTATACAACACTAATTTGTGGACAGGTTTGATATGCCATATTATTTATGACTCATTGAGGATAGAACCTATAGAGTACTAATGTCATCTTGGTTGTTCGGAAATTATTCCGCAAAACAATTGAAGTGATCGCTGTGCTCTTATTGGCCGGTCCAAGATCGCGCGTAACGCTAGTGCCTTTTTCTCTACGGTTATTGGCTCTGTACAGTTTATGTGACAGTGACGGTGACGTTTAGTATGTTGAAATCAACAAACTATTTGCGGACCGGGGTTGCGAACATTGTTTCTCTATAGGTTCTATCCTCTATGTTATGACTATTGTTTTTGCACTAAAGTTAGCACCAAAGATAATATTACAATTTACAAGTGACTTCAAAAATGGAACAGTTTTAGTTCTATCATTCATAATGTCCCCATAAGATGTTTGAGCCAGCTTTATTGAATATATTGCACATACTTTTTAAATAGTCAATCCCTTAAAAACTCTATGGAATGGTCATCCCATTCTTTTAAAAGGTTATAGTAAAAAAAAAACACAATTTCTTGACCAAGTGAAAGTGTTGCTAGCAAAGATAAAAGTATGCCAAGTAAAAACAAGAAACTAGGTTTTCCTTTTTTTGCCATATTCAGCAATTTTCATTTAAAAACGGTACTCCAAAATAAAATTGATACTTGACATACTTATTTTTTAGTTGTGTAGTATTAACAGTATTTAATTGACAAAATTCTAGCTGTCAGTCTCAAACAATTTACAACAGTATTGCTAGCAAGATGTAAATATCAACTGTCAACTATTCTGAATTATAAAAAGGAAGACTCGGATTTGAGCATCATATCTAACAATTGTACAAAGTATCAAAACAATGGCCTTAATTTTAACATCGTCACAGAGAAAAATACCCTATTGTAGGCATAAAATCACAACCATAAACTTTTATACACATTTCCAACCATAAAACATGAACATTATGTTAAATTAAATAAAAGTGATCGGGTCACTGAAGATTTTGAGAACAAACTGGCAACATTACCCAGGTCAACTGTCAATGTCATAAAATGAAATATGTTGAATGTTCCCAATAGGGGTTATGATAGCATGCAATCAGTTCAATATCATTTGATTATCTAAGCAGTGAATACATGCTTAAAACTCTGTGCACACCAATATGGGCACTACAATATCCACACCAGATGCCTTGGTGGTTAGTTAGGGTTGCCATCCATCAAGGTTGTGTGGGATTTGTTTCTTTTCTCTTTCAATAAAAAAAAATGAAGGCTGCACAGGATGGAGGACTCACAGGGCATCAAAGTTGCAGTTTTCATGTTCTTTAGCCAAATTTTCAGACAGCATCTCTATTCTCTATGTAGAGTTAGCTTCATAATGACTTCAGCGTTTTAGCAGATCCACATAGACTTTCCGTCGAGCCTTCCTGCCAACCTTACCACAAATATGGTTGACCATCTGATAATGCCTATGGAATTGTCTTTTACATTTCCCACACTGAAACTTCCGGAAATTCAAATGTGTCTCTCTTATATGATTCACCAGACTCTTCTTCAGCATCTCTTTTTTACAATAGTCACAAACTACTCTAGAATAATGAGTTATAGAGTAGGCAGAACTCAAATCTTGTGTTTTAGATTCATAACTTTTCACTGAAGTGCACTTTACGTCTTTCATACATTTTCTTATCACAATAACATTGTTGTTAACTTTAGTCATTTCCACGCATACTTTTGAATCCTTCACGTTTTCCACCCATGTTTCATTCAAGGTCTTCTTCAGATGTTGTTCTTCTTTAGCCTGCAAATTGTAGTGTGTTTTTCTAATGTGGTTTTTCAATAGCCTCGCTTCGCAGTACGAGACTCCGCAAGCCATACATCTGAACTGCAAATCGTGGCGCTGTTGCAAAGAATCATCGTGAATTTTCAAGTGATATACCATACTTTGTCTGGTCAGGAAACTGCGGTCACAATAATCGCAGACGTAATATTTTCGGGTGATAGCCTTCGCAGTATGCGTCTGCAGGTGTGATATAAATGCGTCTTTCCTAAAGAATTGTTTAAAGCAGTATTTACACTCGAAACGAGATTTCACAGCTTTATGTTTGTATAAATGACATTTGAATTTATACGAATTCCCTTTTATCATTTTATCACAGATTTTACAATAGTTTAAGGCACTATTAGATATGCTGTTAAAGGGATTGATTTCGCTTTTATTCATGATTAACAAAATGAACTGAATAGTTTTAGTTAAACATAAAAATGAACGTAAATAAAGAGAAAAAACGAAAACCATTTACGACATAACCATACTCGTTCCTGAAGTGACAAGTGACGTTGACGTATCTTGCAGCAACCTGTTCGAGCTATCAATAAAAACGCTTTAATATCCTAGTTGTTGTCTTGAGCACCCTTTGTCTTTTATTTACTTTATAAAGCTACCTTACATACGTATGTTGAGAAATAATATTAAAATTAAGAAGTACTGTAAATTCAGTTCGTCTAACGAAGACGTTCCTATCACTGCATCAGATATTCCTATCATCTAGCTTAGGAAATCAACCCAGACTACACAATAGCCCCTGCATTGGCTGAAAATGTTTGAAGGCTTGTAAGTCCCCGCGTGGGTGTGCGTATGGCTAAGCCAAGCTTCATAATGATGAAACATAATTGAGGTTTTTTTAACATACAACGCGTTAATATACGTAATGTATTATACAGACAAATTACTTGGCAATTTTAAACTAATCTTTGCAGTGTATGAAAACTTTTGTTTGATAGTTACAGTGACAGGGTTCTAACTTGATCCAGCGTGACAAGTCGTGTGTGTTACCTTTATAATACGCATTTTGGTTTTAGAAGGTGTCCGAGCGACCAACTCCGCTTGTGTTATTAAATTTTTCGCCTATGTAGCACACTAGAATAGTTGAAATGTGTTGAGCTTACATTAAGTTAAATCTAGACTTGTTTTATTCTGTCGAACAAGTAAACAGGTAAGTCTTCAATTCACCAATTCACCGAATTCAACTACGATTATTCTCAATTTTTCCAAGGTTAGTGGTTCAAATGAGCTTTTGATACTTATATGCCGAGAATAAATGTTAATATTTTGAGATTTTGTCATTATAGCGCTAGATCTATATTTCTTATTGTTACTGTATCAGTATCACACTCACGCTTAGCGTTAGCAATGTGGCACTACCTACACCTAGTATATGACTTAACCCAGTGCTATTTTCAGATCAATATTGCGAATACTTTGCCTTTTTTATTCATACTTAAGTTATAACACTTCGATTTGTAGTTGAAAGTATCCAACCATAGTTTTCTGACACAATAATGTTCAACATGTTTATCTTTCTTCCGTTTTGCGTCACTGTGATGTAATGTACCATGGACTTTACCTCAAGATCGCATAGAACTTGAAAAGTAACTTAAATATTTCGTATCTCGATTCCTTTGTTAATTAATAAAGACTTATTCAACCAAAGTATCATTAATAAGAACTTGTGTGATTCATGTAATTTTCATTGTAATTGTCTTATCTAATGTTTGTAACAAGCATTTGTTGATAATTTTTGGATCCTATCTTACAGTCTTTTAAACATATGATGCAAAATGGAAACACTAACTTGAAATTTGTTTGTGTGACTATATTGACCTAAGAAAACTAAAGACATTTCTTTGACTTTTATTTACACATTTTGTATTTAACACTTAGGTATTAGGTAAATACCCTTCATTCAAGTATATCTTGCCAGCTTTTTGATATAGTAGCTTATTTATTACTATGCATTTATTATTAGATCTGATATTTAATCCATTTTACTGTAGTTTCATTAAAATCTGTTTTGTACTTTTTGAGAGAATAGCAAATATCCATACACACTAACTTAATAAACCAATAATATACAGAAGTAAATGTAAAGAGGTCCATTTATAATATTTGTAGATGACATACATCCTTATTTGAATCACAACCTTAAAGTCTCATTCTTTCTCTGCAAAATCAAACTCATATTACAATATATGTCCTAAACTGTTTCAGTCCATCAAAACATGTCTTCGAAGCAGTCCACAAGCAAACAAGACTCCAGAATAGCGAAGAAAGAAGTCATGGTCACTCGTCACAAGTCCGCACAGATGAAGCGCCAGCTACGGGTCAAAGATAGGTCTATGAAGCATGTAACAGACCTCCTGAAAAGCCCTACGAAGGAAACTCCATCCAACCAAGTTCCTAAGAATGTTCAAAAGCCGAAAACACCACCGAAACTCAAACAGTCCTTACTGAAAAGTGTAGAGAAGGTGCAGAAGCTACCAGAGAAGGTGTTTAAGCTGTCAAAAGTTCTACGTAAGAAGGTGGCTTTGGCCGAAGATGTGGAGTTTTACCCGAATAAACGGAAACGGACGTTAGATGTCAAGAAAGTGGTTCTGAAACCGAACCATGAGATGCAGATGGTTGCTAGCATTGTGGGATCGGTCAAGAGAAAATGTGGAGTACCACATAAAGGTAAATAAATGAACCAATGGATGGACTTTTATGTGTTGGTTTGCCCCATGTGGTGTCAGACAGGAATAACATCCCTCCTTTCTTCCATGTCGTAAGAGGCGACTAAGGAAATAGATTTAGGTGTGCTTTAGGCGACAGGCTAGCAACCTGTCACTGTTATACCACTGTTATACTATTAAACCTAAAATAGTGATAAGTCACTATGAAATGTGAAATAATTACAGGATTGTCTATGTCACGTTTCGCGTGCTCTGCCTACCCCATTTGGGAATACAGGCGTGATGTATGTATGAGTATAGTTTAGGCGACATGCTTGCAACCTTTCACTATTATACCTGCCAACTCAGAACCTAAAAAATAAGCCAGAGGTGGCCACACAAAACGTGAAATAGGTTTTGTCTTTGTACCATTTCATGTGATCTACCTACAAAGTCGGGCCCACCGTTTGAGCTTCAAGAAATAACACACTCAATCTCACTCATAATATTAATATGATGTTACCATATTCTGGCAAATAAAGACATTTTGATTTTTTTCCTGCATGGTGTCGGGATAGAATAGCACCTCCCCCTTTCTTCCCGTGGGTGTCGTAAGAGTCGACTCAGGGAAAGGGTTAGTGTATTGTGGGCGATGGGCTAGTAACCTGTCACTGCAATATCACGTTTAACCATCTGGTTACCCTGAAATTGCTAATGTGGCACTGGATTTTTGAATTCATGTGCTCTGCCTACCCCTCTTGGAAATACAGGCGTGAGAATATGTATGTATGTATGTTGTTTTTTTTGTTTACAGCCTCATCAAAGGTATCTAGACCGAAGCCACCCAGCCCAGAGCCTCCGGTGTACTCCAAGTTATCCATGGCCGAGGTCATCAGCCTCATGGAGGATGACTTAACCGATGAGGACCTCATGGAGATCCTGACTTGCCCGAGCCCGGTCTGGTGGGAAGACGGTCCCGGAGAAGAGTACATTGAAGGTGAGGATATAGTTTTATTTATACTGGCTTCGTAATTCATAGTGTCAGTTGCGACAGGCAATCGTGTGGGAAGAGTAGCCGCAATAGGGCGTTGCTCCTGATGATGGGTCACGAAGTGGCCCGAAACATGCCGAGCTAACTTGGATACGAAGATTTGAGTGTATCCGTTTTTAGAAAAGAAAGGGGGGAGGTGCTATTCTAACGACGGCACCACACGGGGAATTTTTGAATTTACGTGCTCTGCCTACCCTTATTGGGAATGCAGGCGTGAGAATATGTATGTGTGTGCGTTTTTAGAGCTCCAGACCCAAAGAGTAAAATTAGTAAAAACGGGACCCTATTACTAATATTGCTGTCTGTCCGTCCGTCTGTCACCAGGCTGTATCTCAAAAACAGTGATAGCTAGGCTGGACAGTTGATTTTTTCACAGATGATGTATGTCGCTATAACATCAAATACTAAAAATAAAATAAAATAAATATTAAAGGGGGTCATACACCAAATTTGTTTTTTTTGGTGATTTTGGGTCAATATAAATAACTGTAATGGGTAAGGACAAGAAATATTCACATAATATTTACTAAAATTGAATATTTACATGATTTTACAGAGGCTGTATGCAGAAGAACTCCCGAGCCTCAACCGGTAGCGAAGAAAGTAGCTGAGACTGCCAAGAAGAGTGCAGAAATGCCAGAAGACTTTAAGATTAAGGATTTGAACAAGAAAAGCGAAAGATTTCTTAACAAACGTTCAAAACTAGAAGGATTACTGGGTAACATTAAAAATAAAAACCTTGTAGTGAATAAAAGTGTTCATAATAATCCTAAAGAAAATAAAGTAGCTTCTAGTTCAAATAATATATTCAATGAAGATTTAGTAGTCTTGTGTTCTATGTATCGTAAAGATAAGGTTGATGATAGTATTGGTAAAGACAACACTAGAGCGCGAACTAAATCGGATTCTGATAGTGATGAAGTTATATTCCACGATAGCAGTATGAACGAAGATGATCTGTTAAGGAGTCTCGAAAACACGGATATACCGATTGATAATAGCAAACCGGACGTCATAGTCATTGATGATGATGACGATGATATTTTAGAAGTAACTGCAGTTGAAATTAAGAAAGAACAAGCTAGTAAACAAAGGGATGATAAAGATAGAGAAAGAAGTAGACAGTCAACAGATGAGAAGAGTAAAAGTGTTCCAAAAAACTTGCCTGTGTTGCATAAATGTGAAAATGTGTCGCCAAAATCGTTTGATAGCAGCAGCTCCAAAAGTACGCCAAGTCAGGAATTAGATTCCATATCTGATACGAATATAAAATTTATACTGGACGATGAAATGGATGACGAAAGAGTTTCAATCAAGAAGGAAAACGACTCTAGTGTTAAACAGCAATTTAATGAAACGAAAAATAAAGATACGAGTAGCGTTCAAGAACCAAGCGACGCGAAATCCGCGGACGCTAAAACCGTCGACGTAAAAGCTAATCAAGAAGACAAAACAGCCAAAATGAACGACTACTACAAAAAATGTAAAAAAGTATATCAGAAAAAGGAAAGAATGGACATAAACAAAAATGATCTCGAGGTAAATAAAGAAAAGGAGGAAAGCGACTACAATAAGACAGTGTTCTGTGCGTCATGTTTGCCTAAAACGAGGGCCGTCTACGACGACAAAAACGTTAAATATTGCTTGAAATGTTCTGGCATTTTTTATACAGACAATTGCCTAAATTGCCTAAAAATACCTGACAGTAGCAAGGCTCCTACTTGTACTGCTTGCAAGACTAAATTTTGCTGTAAATCGTTATTAGAAACACATAACAAACATACTCATAGTATGGTAGAATTAAATAGTTAAAACTTAAGTATACTGGTCAAAGTAGACGGTTTATAGTTGTCCTTCAAGTGAAAAGATGTATCCACATTGTTAATTTTATTTCATGTACTACATTCCAAAATACGAATAGATGTATATCTACTATTCGGCATGTAACATTAACGTTTTGAGAGAGAGAGAGTGGTATAAAACACAAAAAAAATGTAAAATGCAAATATTTTACTCTTTTATTATTCTGAATGCAATATCTTATCTTTCGGTTTCCGTGTTTTAAATACTGAATATGAAATACCTATTTATAAATTACTTTTACAGTCTAGTGTAAAAGTGTTGCAAGTTTATTTTTATTCCATTACAAAAACATTTGTAAAAAAGGCAAAAATAATTATCCAAATTGTAATGAAGTTCCTGTAAATTAAATAAAATTTCGTTAATACCTAATAGCACCTCACTTTTTATTGTGATGATACCTAAACCTATTTCCTTAGTCGCCTTTTACGACATCCATAGACGAATTTGAGGCGATGTGTCAATTCACACCGAGACGAGACGCGACGCGGCGCTGCACGAAAAATTTTAATAGAGCAACTTAAAATATACTTTAATAGTTACAAGATAACACACTGATTAAAGACTTTCGTCTTGAGGCACTGAAGTATACTTATCGACCTTTATAAAGGTAGGAATAAAAAGACATTACAAGTTAGATATTTATTGTAGGTTAATGATGAATCTATGTACTCGGTTGGTACCGATGTTTGCACTGTTTGCCATATAGCATGTTGAATAGTTTCTTGTCAGACGGACTGAGCTCGGATTTGTGGCCCATGCTGATCGTTCTCTGCCAGAAGAAATCCTGGAATATTAAATTAACCATTTATTATACTTGAAAATGGCGTACATTTTTATTATTTTATTTATTGTTCTTGTAACAAATGATATATACTTAATTGTTAAGTACATCGTCCCTCAAAACTGTTTACACAGTTTGACTGTGGGATCCTTTATTTTTACATCATCAATTTTTAGTTTGAGTACTTACATTATATTATATTATATTAAATTAAATTATTAAATTAGTTGCAGGTAATGTTCGAACAAGACTTTCCTAAATTTATTTAAATTGTCCTCCTTTCTAATAACATGAACGTCCTAACAGTGGTTTTCAAAATGTGCTGAGAATTCTCTAAATAATTAAAGATCGATAGCTAGAGGTCGATCAGAGGTTTTAACTTTTCTTACTCCGATGGTGCTACATTTGTACAAATTTCCTAAAGACATTATTTTATGTAACTTCACTTTTGAATGTATGTACTTTTTTGTATGTGTGTACGCACATATGTATGTATGTTTGTGTGTTTACAAATCTCTCAAGGAAGATACATGAAGTACATTTGGCAAAAAGTACAGTCGGCAAAAAAAGGTTGTATTGAAAATGAAATTTTTGTTGGTAACAGCTTTTTTGTGGGTTAGCTAATATTATGTTACCTGCAAGGGTTCGACAGTGGCGACACCTGGGCGGCACTCGCCACACAAGTAGTTGGCGGGGGCGTGAGACGCGCTGTCAAAGTCGTACGGGATGGATTCGACCCACGAGTCGCGGGAAACCTTTTCTAGGAGATGTTCTTGACCTGCCGATTCATGATAGGGTGATTTTTAGGGTGCTTAGTCCACAAGGATCTCTTAGGCCCTGCACAGACGACAGACTATCCGCGACGGAGTTTTTAGTTTGGGAAAATAGAACCTATGGAATTATCTGCAGTAACGCACACGACGCTAAAAAAAGTCCGGCGCACAATGCATACAATCCACGCAGACTCGATGGCACAAAAAGTCTGTCGTCTGCGCTGCGCCGTATAGTTTCGTCATGTCCGTCCGTCCGTCCGTCCGGGCTCGTAATCCAGAGCTACTGCACCAATTGTCACGAAAATTGGTGGAGAGATAGATATTGAACTTCAAAAATTTGTTTTTAACAACTTGTTACAGCCTGTGTTGTAACTTGTTGCAGCCAATGTTAAAGCTTGTTGCAGCTTGTTACAGCCAGTTTTACAACGTGTTAATTTTTATCCCTTTTATCTGAACCTGGTTGTGTTGCTGCCAAAATATTTTATAAGTTTATAATTATAACTGTATTTCAAGTTTAGGTAGTTAGTTATTTTTGTATTATTTTGCAGTTATTTTAACGGTGCCGACATATTATTTTATTAAATAAATCCACAAATTAAATAAGGATATAAAAAAACGACTTGTTACAGCCTGTGTTGCAACTTGTTACAACCAATGTTGCTGCTTGTTACACCCAGTGTCAGTAACGTACCCGTCTTAATATGTCCCCAGTTGACAGTGATGTAGTTGTCCCTGTCGAACCGGTTGGACATCATGGGCACACCGAGCGCGCGCATCAGGTTCACCAGCGCGTGCGCATTGTGGCCCGGCGCTCCGTGGACCATCGAGTGTAGATTTAGAGTCTGTGGATATAGTGGCAAGAAATAATATACATCACGCCTGTATTGTCAAATAGGATGAAAATAAGAGCACACGAAACGTAAACTACATTCTTGCAAATTTAAACCAACCCTATTTCAAGTTTCGTTTTCTTTTTAGGTTTGTTAACATGCAGTCTCAATGAAAACCAAATACAAACAGATATACAATAACGCATACGTTCCCGAAAGGGGTAGGCAGAGCAGACGAAACGTGACATAGAGAAAAGTGACAAAACCATGATTATGACTAGGGTGACGGCACCAGTTATGGACGGTTTAAGCTGACAAGCACCAGTGATGGACACTTCATTCATAATTTAAAGACCATAGAGTTGTGAATTGATTGTTGTAAAACAAATGACTTTTCCTTAGTCGGTAGTAAATAAGAATCATTGTCGATTACTGGTTCTATGTCCATTACTGGTGCGGTCACCTTATGTATTTCACCCCTCGCAGCAGTCGCAGCCACGTCTAGCATAATTTTAGGTTTGAAAACAGATGGAAGAGGCAGTAGTATACAGTAGTATTGTGACAGGTTGCCAGGCTATGGTCTAAAAACTCTAAAACATACCCCAATCGATTCCCTAGTCACCTCTTTACGACATCCATGGAAGAAATAAAAAGGAGCTATTCTAAATCCGACACAACATAGGCTATTCGGTGAAAGAAAACATCACAAGGAAACCGCACAACGATGAAGTAATTCTATGTCATTGATTCCCAAAGTGGGCGATGACGCCCCCTTGTGGGCGATGCAGGCCTAAAGGGGGGCGGCAAGAGACTCAGAAAAAAATGGGGGTGTTGTGTGTTATAGTGGTTTTAAGTACTAGATGAAAAAATGGGGGCGCTAAAAATATTTTATTCTCAAAGTGGGCGGTAGACAAAATAAGTTTGGGAACCTCTGTTCTATGTTGTGTGTGAAGTTCCCAATCCGCACCGAGCGCTCTCATACTGAGAGCAGGCCTACAAATACACCACTGTTAATTCTATGGCATCAGGAATCAATTGACTTTATACCTGGTTCCCCTCCTTGAGTCCATGAGCTGGCCACGCGTCGCCGTCCTTCCCAAAGACCAGCATGTTGTTCGGAGCCAGCGTGTTGTCCGAGGACTTGACCTCGTGGAAGACCACGCACGTACCTAACTCGATCTGCGTCATAGCATACGTGAGGAGCTTGAATTCTGGAGTACCTCCTGGTAACAGAAAGTTGGGAAAATAACCATGCTGCTGAAAAAAAATCGATATTCCACAGAGAAATAGTAATTTTTAAAGAAATCGAACATGTGGGAAACACTCTATTGCCAGAGATCTCTCTCCAAGCAGATGGTATGCCTGGGGACCGACTCCTGCTGAAAGAAAGTGGAATTCGCATCAACCTAACCTAATCATAACCTAACCATGCCTTTGTTAGCGTGATATAGGACACTTTGACAGTTGATGGCGTTTGTGGAAAGAGTTTTACTACTGGACGATAAGTGGCGCTAGTGTTGCTACAAGCTTTTCTCCCCATTTCCAAATGTTATTGTTGTGATGTATTTTATCAGGTCAAATATTGTCTTTGTAAACCGAAATAGATAAATTACATAATCTATTATCAGCATTTTGATATCACAAAATAATCATGAGTGAAGATTTTAACATCACGGAATATCTGAAGATTTTTTTTTTTTATCAACCTTTTGACCGCCAAGGCGCGAAGTGAAACGCCGTGCTCCTAACGCCAAAGCCGTCAGTCGGCTCTTAGATAATGCTTGTTTTTTTTTCGAATGCTGCTAAATTATTTTATTTAAATAAAGTAAACCTAGAAAAAATGTTGCAGCGTTTTATATTTCAGTTCTTTCGCAATAAGTTCGACGCGCCATTTAACGTCGTGGCGTCACGGGCACTGACTTGCGATGACGTGATATGGCGTCTTTGGCGGTCAAAAGGTTCTGGACTATAAAAACTATCCTACTCACAATCGATGTTGATTTCCAACGGAATAAAAAAGAGTGCCCATGACTTTGAGTAGAAAAAAAATCTTTTTTTTTTTCTCAACTTACTCAAGTCGCTGTCAACGGTATACATAACAATGCCCAAAGGCCACAGCTTGTTAGCGTAGTACTCCTCGTTTTGGGGGCTGAGGCCCTCCGTCTCCTCCTCCCCCATCCGGCGGGTGGGGGCGCGCGAAGCGAGCGAAGTGCACTCGGCGTTGTAGTGAGCGTTTATGTAGTTGCGGTCTTCTGTTGTTAAGAAGGTTGGACGTGCTTTGGCTTGGTCCTGAAAAGAATGTGCTATGCTACTGAAGGACTGGCAGAGATCCCCTCGGGGATAAGTTCGCCTTTGTACATAAAGCCAAGGATACAGTAGGAGACAAATGTGCCGCGCCGCGACACCGTGTCCCCAGCAACTTATATACACGTGTCGAGCGAAGTCCGGCAACGTCGCGCTACTTCGACCGATGTTGCTGGGGACACAAGTTTCTAACTTTAAAAACTACGGTATTTCCATACAACCTTTGTTGCCAATTTCAACCCTTTTTCGGCTTTTTCGCATTAAAAAGTAGCCTAAGTCCTTTCTCAGGTTCTAATCTGTGTACCAAATTTCATTTAAGTGGTTCTGTAGTTTTCGCGTGAAAGCGCAACAGACAAAATTACTTTCGCATTTATACAGGGCCTCTTGCGGTCACTTGTGTAAATAAAATTATCCATTAATAAAATAAGATACCAAACTTACTTGTTCTTCAAACAGTTTCACCAAATCGTAACTGTTCACGGTTTTCACTGAAAATCAAAATGCGTTAATATTTCCAGAACTCATCCATTCTACATGTAGAAGACTCCAAAGATCTCTATGATTTCGTATTACAAAAACTTCCGAAAGTATGTGAAAATGACGTCACTACTAATGCTTTATTTGTTGACTAGATGGCGTGGCAGTAAAAGTTCCCCTACTCGATGAGAGATGGAGCTACTGTCGCTACAATTAGCTATTTACAGATTTCGGAAATATTCAAAAATTACGTTTACCCTTATAGAATTTATAAAAAACTTACCGGTTTGGTCTATACTGGCTTTCAGCATATCAATGGTTATTCTTGCTATTTCTTTCTTATCAATACATTTATAGCCAATCGGCATTTCCTAAAAATAAATGATTACATAATAAAGAAAATAGCGTTAACTGGTGACTGAAATATAACATGTCATGTGTCAATCGCCCGAAGGTTGAATGGCAGAGATCCTTTCGGGGCTAAGTACGCCTTAATATAGTGGTATTCGACTTGTTAACCTTTTGACCGCCAAGGCGCGAAGTGAAACGCTGTGCTCCTAACGCCAAAGCAGTCAGTCGGCTCTTAGATAATGCTTGTTTTTTTTTCGAATGGTGCTGTATTATTTTATTTAAATTTGGTATAAAATAACTTACAATACCTATAAATAAAGTTAACCTAGAAAAATGTTGAAGCGTTTTATATTTCATAGTTCTCGCGCAATAACTTCGGCCTGCCATATAACGTCGTGGCGTTACTGGCACTGATTTGCGATGACGTGATATGGCGTCTTTGGCGGTCAAAAGGTTAAATGTACGAAAACTACAGAAAATATGCTGGTGGCGGCGTTTTATGGTTGTGGCCGGTGCCGGTGCAGAAGCCCTAAACCGAACGGACTATACCGTCAGCTTGTTTAAACTTAATAATTGTCAAGTGTCACAAACGAAACCGCCGCGCACATTCTACTGGAGTGTTCTGGCGTGGCCGACTACAGGATGAAGCACCTCGGGACACCGAGGTCGCTCCAGGAGGTTGCTGACAACACCAAGGGATTGCTGGCGTTCCTCCAGGAGCTGGGCTGGCATGAATAGCATACCGATCGGCTCCACCACGCAAAAAAGGCGCACCTAAGACGTCGAGTTGCGGAAACCAGCCCGTCCTACAATTACAAGTGTCACAAGTAAAAACTAGATGCGGCAACTCTCTTATTACTTACGACAACATTTCCAGTATAGTTGTAATACTCTGGCGGGCAATTTTTTTGTTTATTTGGGTTGCTGATATACAGTATTTTGTCCTTTTCGCTCACGCTGTAGTTCAGAGGGGTGTTGAAGAATTTGATGCACAACTCTTTCTCTAGCGTCTCGAACGTCTGCATTATCTCGTCTTGGGAATGTATGTCTAGTAACAAAGTATTTAGAGTCTTATTTTGTTTGTTTGTATTTTTGTCACGCTTCATATCCACTTCTAGTATAATCATAGGTTTAGAAACTGATGAATGAGGTATAATAGTGACGGGTTGCTAGCCTGTGGACTAAATCATACCCAAACTTAAGACTTAAATATCTCAGAGAAAGTATATCAAATATAATATAACATTCATCACTGAATAATTTTTGTTTTTAATTATTCTATCGATTGACATAAATTTCATCACTGCCGGCCAAATAGTGTTTTTTACAAAATGGCGAACCGATAGGTGCCAAAAGGACATATGCAGTGAAAAATAAAAATTTGGGATTACAAACTTATTTTTGCAGCTGGTGCCATTATGTCAATGTATGGGGTCAACAGCAAAGTTAACTTTGTCTTTCACAGAACGATTTTTCCCAACAATGGGACGGAACCCTTCGCGCGAGTCCCACTCGCACTTGGCTACCTGACTGAAGTGATTATCAGATTATCACCATCATCCAAGCCGGAACACAACACTGCTGCTTTCCGGGTGAGGTGGTACCGATACAGCCTGAGCTTGCACTAGGCTGGTGGTAACAGCTTCGACATACATACATACAATTACAATCAAGCCCGCGTTCCCAAACGGGTTAGGCAGAGCACAAAAAACATGACATAGATAAAACCATGACTATTCCACGCCTCGCTCCACTTCTAGCATAATTTTATGTTTAAGATCAGATGGAGGTATAATAGTGACAGGTTGCTAGCCTGTCGCCTAAACCAATTTCCTTAGTCGCCTCTTACTCCATCCACGGAAGAAATGGAGAGATGCCTATCCCGACACCACACTACACTTACCATAATCCTTCTGATTGATAGCATAATGCACCACTCCCTTAGGCCACAAAACACAATTCCCTAACTCAAAATAAGCACATAAAAGTAACAAAAAAAATTGCATATTCCTAAACAGAAATCAAGATATTCACGCAATGTAAACTTATGACTGGCATATAAGATTTATGTATCATTTTACGGTCGTTATATATTTTACGATGTTGGCATAATTGAAAAATTGAAGTCAATTCCGATTTGATATTCAGTGTATGCAGGATTGAAGTAAAATATAGCATATCTACAATATTTAATATTCGATGTAAATACATTTTGATGTATATTATATCACAGTTGTTTTCCATCTGTATGACTAGAACAAACTTTTTTCTAGACAAAGATACTTACCTAATTATATGATAGTTTTGATTATTTCAGTCTTCGGTATTTTCTTATAGAACTGACGCCCTAGCAATACAAAGGGCATATAAAAGCCGAGAAGAATATCATAAATAGAGCCTCTTATATACTTACCAAAATATTGCAACTCAGTTATTGAAAAAACGTAATACTAAGAAAAAGACCCACTACATCGGCATAGCTGATAATAAACTTCAAATCGTTAAAGGCAATTTGATTCCCGAGTTTCCTGCGTTCTTAGAGTAAGAACAGAGTAACAATTCTTTTGACCAAATACATAAAACCATGTAATTTTCAGGCTAGATACGTTGTAAAAATGCGCAATACAGGTATGAAAAAAATGGTAATTCCCTCACTCGTTTCATAAGTCGCACTGAACGCTGCGACATTTCTAAAGACAAATTGATATCGTGTATTGACGTAAATAAATTGATTTTGCAACAATATTCTCCAAGATGTGTGTTTGTCTGCAAAACAATACACTAAATATGGCTTAATAGAAAAAAATCGCAAAATCAAATCTAAAATCTTTCAACTCAATTTACAGACTTAGATTATGAAATTTATACAAGTCATATTTCAAACTCACATTATTCACAGATCTCGATTATCTATGATTGGTGCTTACAAGTTTTACTTCTGTACAATCTCCGTTGCCACCAGGTGGTTGTCGTTTTGTCTTGTTTGAACTTTTACCAACTGCTGTTCGCATCATTTGTTACTATGTATCATCACATCATGAAGTGTTACCTGGGGTAAACATTTAAGTACTTTTTACCTTATACATAGTAAAATATATCAATGCCAGTTATGTATGTATGGTATGCCTTTCACTACTCTTATGTTATACAACATTTAGTTTGTCCTGTCATTATCAACAAAATTGATAAATAAATAAATAACAATAACTGACCCTTCAAACTGAGACACAGACAATTGCCAACATTTATATGTTTATAAATAGGATTTTTGAGGCACTTTGATGAATTTGACACAAAACTAAATTACTAAAAATATTTGGTTCATACATATCTAGACTGTATGCATACATATTTCATTGTAGTTCAGCTCTCAGTGCTACCTACTCAATTCATAGATCACATTTATTTTTAAAGTTGTAACCAACTATCAGTGTATTGCCCAAACATTGTCTAAACAGTGCCTAAATGCTTTTGAAACATTTCGACGAATTCATCACTATTTTCTTGCTAAAACTATAAAATAACTATAGTAAACTTAAAATTAAAAACAGTCTTCTTTCTTCAGGTACAATAAAATAAAACGCCGTAGGTTTTGTCCATATTTTAGTCAAATAGACTTAATACTAGCAACATTTCTCAATGTTCCATACTTAATATAAATTGTCCTTTAAGTTGAAATGAGAATGACATACAGTAATCTTGACTTCCATATCACCATTATGCCGTTATTGTTTCTATCTTTGTATAAAGAGATCTTAATGTGGATGATGTGAAGCAAAAGAGGTGTGATATTATCAACTTCAACTTTTGTTTATGGCAACAGATCGCTTTGGGTTAGCGACCATTACTGCCAATGACTCCTGACAGCAGCATAACGCTAGACGTGTTTGACCAGTTTTTATATTAATTGTTCCCAAACGGGGGTAATTATAAGCATGTGTTTGTTGTATATCTGGAAAGAACGCACACAATACACAAAAACAACACAACATTTAGTTAGAGTGATACTAATCACCAGTCCCAAATTAGGCAATTTGATGCCTGTGCTAAGGGTACTAGAACAGATAAACTTATAAAAACATCCAAGACTCGAGAGCAATTCATATTCATCATACAAACTGCCCCGACTGGGAATCAAATCCGGGACCTTAAGCTTCACAGTCCACTCTAACCACTGGGCTTCCCATTCCCAAATAAAAAACAATAACGGCATTGAATAGTCTAATACATTACGAGGCAAACGCTAGACTCCAACAAGATTGTACCAAGTGACACACATGTCAAGGTACAGAATAAGTCTCAAATATTGTCACTACTGTCATTCTCACATATCAAGCCCTCACATGTAGATAAAATTGAACCGACACAAACTCTGTGAAAGGGACGAGATGATCGGTCCGTACCCCTGTGCATTGTCATAGAGCTCGAACAAGGGGGCAGCTACAAGCTTGTAGTTCTTCGGGACAGCGAACAGGGCCCGGTCCTGTAGTTGAACTAGGAAAAGCCGCTTGTGCTCCTTCGGCTTGGTGATGTGGGGAGGCACGTAGGGGTACTGCGGGGGCTCGAAGTTGGGCCTCCACCAGTTTCCTGAAAATGGAAGATTACTTGGATCAAATTAGAGATAATGCTATAAATATTGTAGCAAGTTACTGGCTATTGAAAAATATCTTTATAAGTGGCCTGAAATTTACCGGTGATCGGGTATACGGGTATGACAACTCCTGTAAAATTTTTCCTGAAAATTTTCATTATTGACCCTGTGGGAAACAATTTTTTTTCACGTGTATAGCCATGGGTTTTTACAGTGTGGCATTTACCATTTGGAAATACAGGCATACATACATACATACATATTCTCACGCCTGTATTCCCATGAGGGGTAGGCAGAGCACATGAATTAAAAAATCCAGTGCCATGTTTAGCAAATTGAGGGTAACCCGATGGTCATGGAAATACAGGCATGATGTATTGTAAGGAAAGTGAATGGATTGAATGTGTATAATGGCAATGTTACATTGATAAGCACTAAAAAGTTACATACCAATGGTATCTTCAATGAGCCACTCTTGTTTAACACCATCCTGTCTGCCGAGGGTCTCCGTTAGGAGCCTCTTCAGGCCTTCAATCTCGTCCTGGAAACCAGAAAATTATCTGTGTAAGTATTTTTCCATAAACTTCGTTGATATAAATAACGATAATAGGTAGACACTTGAAATATTTGCAGAATATTGAGTTGTACATCTACTGTAAAACTACATACATACTCAAATTAAAATGAAATAAGCATTTAAGCCCCCATATAAAAACACTTTTTTTTTGTAGTCTTTGGCTCGAAAGCCTTCAAGCGTGAGTCCGACTAGTACTTGGCCGGTTTTTCTACAGTACTGATGAGTCAATATGTATCCACTCCACAATGTCCCCGGTATGAATATTTACCTCTCCAGGGTTCAGCTCTCCTCCGGGCAGCTTGAAGAAGGCTGTTCCCAGCTGCAGCAGCAGCACATGCGGTAGACCATGTTCGTGGACCAGTAGAACACCTTCCACTGATCTGGAATGATAAACATTTAACTTAATACATACCATCACGAACAGGGATTGTTGAGCCACTTACCTATGTTTGTAACTTGGTCGTGTAATACTAATCCAATAGCTGACATCTGTCAGTCACATCGGCCATTGATTACACGTCTAAATTGCGAACAGTGGCAAGTGGCTCAACAATCCCGGTTCGTGACTGTACACATAGGGTAGGCACACAAAATGCTACATGAACAAAACCTTGACCATTTCGTGTTTCACTTCTAGCATACTTTTTTAGGTCTTAAATTGGCAAGTATAATAAAGACCATTGCTAGCAATATGTCTAAAATATATGTTAATGTTTCCTTCCTGAGGATTTTCCCGAGTGATTTAGGAAATTTGTTATTTTCTTCAAAACAATCTGCAGTAATTATGAGATTATTATAGTTATTAACATTTTTTAATGTTGTAGCTCCTAGAAATAGGATATTACCATCTCGCAACCATGTGAGCAAAATCATTTCAAAACAAATTAACTAATTAGTTATTTAATGTTGTAATTATTGTAATTTATTGTAATTAATTTTCATAACTGTAATTTTTTTTTTATTAATTTATAACATTGTACTTAAGTATTTTTCTAGTAATTGTTGGTTGATTGAGAATAGACAATAAAGATTAACAATTAAATATGTATGTAATATGCGAAGAAATTAATTTTAATGTCAATAGATATCAGCTCTAATTGGTATAGCTCCTAATGTAGCTAATACAGCAGTTTCAATAGGGGTTGTTAATAAATTTAATTAGCTAATAAACTGCTTTGAATTTTGTCAAAAGTACAATAAAATTAACATTGGCAAAAAACTTGTAGTCAAAACAGCAAGCATTTAAAAAAAAAACTGATGTATCTGTATGAAAGTATGTGAAATAAAGTACCCTAACCTGCATTGATATTTATAAAAAAAACATAGGGGGCCTTAGCATTAGCATGCTAATTCAGAATGGGCTTAAGATTTTATAATCTGTTTTAAAACATCAGGTATTACGCGAACGTGGTAATTCACAAGCATAAACGCTAATCTACAAAAACATTAACACAGGACTCGTTTGACACTGCTACCCAGAAAACTAAGGTTATATTTTAAAGACGAGAAGACCTAATGCTGTAATAAGAAAGATGTTCATAGCAAATAATAAATGAATGAAGTCTTACCTCCTCATGCCAATCTTGACAAATTCCTCCCGCATTCTCTGAAACCGTGCCGGTACTGATGCATCTTTTTCAAAAAGGGGCTCTTTCGTGCCGAAAGTGTAGTTAGTCAGAGGGTACAGATTTATCGTTCTGTTCAGCGTCAGATTATTACTATTTTGACTGTTTTGGTGCTGAACGCCAGGTCGTACCGGCCATGGCTTATTTCCAGGGGCACCTTGAACTGCTGCCATTTTTACACTTAAGTAGACACACGGTTTTTATAATACGTTATTGTCGTTTTTCCGTGGAATTTGGAGTAAATATCACAGTAAAACAGAAGTTAAAACACGATATTACAGCGCGAATCTAAGAAATAACCAAACAAGCAGCGGCCATTGATTGATTGATATTTTTCTTTTTAATTTCAGTTTTTATACTCTATGCCCAAGCACTAGTGTTGTACAGAGGTGTTAAAAAAAATGTTGCCAGTGCTCAGTTTGATTGATTTTGTTCGTTCACCCGCCCACTCTGCAGGAATCCTTATTTACAACGCTATCTATTAAAGATGTCAAATAATTTTACGAGTTGGCAAGTAAGTGGTGTTTATCGTGATTTGGTCGGATTTTATAGCTGATTCTGTCAATTTGCTGTCAATTGTCACTGTCACTCAGATTGGATTGGATGGATGGATGGGATGGATAAATGGTTGGACCTGTTCAAGACTATTTATGAACATGAGATTATGATTTTCAGTCTATGTTGTCTATTGTTGGTATTCTTAAAAACTATTGTTATAACAAATGTGTCATTCGAAAAAAAAGCGCGGGAAACGTGGTTCGTGGCGGGAGTGTTTCTTTTTAGCGATTTTTGTAATATTATTTAACTTGTATAAAATACCAGTTTTGTAGAATAATTGTATGTATTAGTCTTAAGTAGTT
>BHDV01004126.1:0-28977 GCA_005406045.1 Adoxophyes honmai | reverse complement strand
GTATTTTGTCCCTTACCGCAATTGAACCTACGGTCGACGGTATTGTCATACATTTTCTAAGAGACTCGCCTTTCACTTCTTCTTGTTTAAATAATATTAAAATACTTACTCTCTGCCTCGACTTACCTTATTTAAAAAGAAGTAAATAAGTACTGCCTCCCTAGTGTGGAAATAACTTACCTGCAACAAAACAACATTCGTAAGAACTTATACTTTAAACCAACGTCTATTATCGCACAAAGACCTACTTATTTCTGCATAGTTAGTAGGAGTTTCGTATTTTTTATTAGCATTTATTTAGGCTTGTTTCAGATGAACTGCAAGTTGTGAATGGCAGAGGCTACTTCAGCCGTCGCCACACATGTCAACGGCAGCCGTTGACGCGTCGGCGGCAGCAGTCAATACGTCGACGGCTGCCGTCAACATGACTGTGGCGACGTCTCAAGTAACCACTGCGCTTCATAAATTGCAGTTCATCTGTAAAAAGCCTCAATGTCACGTTTAAATTTTTGAGATCCACCTTCCGATTAGGTGCATCTTTTATCTTAGCAAGTTCTTTCGACTTCCTCAAAAGAGATAAAGATCTGTTATTCTAAACCTGAGAGTACACGGGGAATAATAACACAGGAATATCGTAGAGATAATCATAATGTGCAGTTATTGCCCGCTCCGGCACCACGCGTTGTTTTAACAGCACTATTACGGCGATAACCGTCTGCTGAAATAGCTAATAACTAGCACTGGCCAAGTAACAAGCGAGGGGAGCGTTTAGCTATTTTGGTAGCCAATTTTCAATTATTGTTGGCAACACAGCTTGAGCGACGGAAAAAAGGCAGCATTTTGATTTGTATATTTTGTTGAAATTTATTTATTTTCGCACGGATGTCGTAAAAGGCGACTAAGCTAAGCGTCCACTTGTCGGTATCGCACGCAACGGATTGTAGTATTCTTTGTATAGGAACTCATACAAGTGCGTCCACCTGTACGCATCGTACGCATCGTATTTCGCCATACATCTGATTGAATCCGATGCGTCCGATGCGTGCGATGCGGACCTGTGGACGCTTAGCATAAGGGAATAGGTTAAGGTATGTTTTAGACGAGTGGCTGCCAACCTGTCACTAATATGCCCGCCAACTCAAGCCCTAAAAATTAAGCTAGAAGTGGCCATTAAAACTGAAATAGCTCTTGTTTTGTCTGTGTAATGTTTTGTATGCTCTGCCTTCTCCATTTGGGAACACAGGCGTGACGTATGTATTGAAACTAAGTGTTAAAGTGTAATTGTGGCTTTACTTTTACTCCACTTTTATAAACTAATCTCAATACGAGATACTTGGTCCACCGACCACCGTCGGCAGCTGGCGATAGGAACTAACTGCCTAAGCGCCATAATAGTTTCCTCTGACCACCCGCAGCAATTACTGCGCAATTCACATAACACTACATACATACAACTCGCCTGTGTTCACAATTGGGGCAGGCAGAGCACTCGAAACGTTGCATAAACAAAACCGTGACTATTTCACGATTTTTAGTCTTTAATATGATGATTTTGAGTTCGATGAGAAACGTATAATAGTTACAGGTTGCCAGCCTATACGATAACTAAGGAAAAAGAGGAGAAGGATTGTTTTATCTCGACACCACACTTACACAAGCGCACGCACACACCATACGAACACACGTACGATCCATGACCAGTTTAGCCTGAACAAGTAGTAATACT
Source organism: Adoxophyes honmai (assembly GCA_005406045.1). Classification (NCBI taxonomy): domain Eukaryota; kingdom Metazoa; phylum Arthropoda; class Insecta; order Lepidoptera; family Tortricidae; genus Adoxophyes; species Adoxophyes honmai. Next base: position 27,251 of record BHDV01004126.1, on the reverse strand, counting down.
AAACTTGTAGTCACTGATCACACTTTAAGTACGTATGCCAAGTCCGTGGACAGGAATTCTGTAGATAATAGGTATATGCGGAAATCTGCACACCTCACTTCAAGTATGCTATTACTATGCTTTGGAATAGAATTAAATCTTAAAATGGTTGTATAATTAAAAACTTTCGTGCTTGTAGTTATGTGTGCTCAAAATTGATTGACTTAAAATGAGTAATTTGATTCGGTATAGTACCAACTCAAAAACAGCACAAAACCATTCAAACTCTTTCACGTAACAAAAACTTTACAAGTAATCACCAAGAACTTTGCCGAGCGATTAGCGCGGATCTTAAATAATTCAACTGAATGAGACTCCGTTTTTCCGGAATTACGGAAACTCCAAACTTCGGAGTCAAACAACGCCCGGAACTAATTAAAATTATAAACACTGAGTAATCTTGACGCGGGTTATTTGATTATGTCAAATCTGACGGCGGCAGAGTGTGATGGATAGATGCGATATTCTAGGTGAAGAGTTCTACTCTGCTGGTTTAGGTACGCAAAACCTCGTGAAAGTTCTACTCTACTGGTTTATTAAGTACGCTCCGGGACCTCATGAAGGAATGAAAGCATGCAGGTAGCGGTAGACAAAAACAGCTATACTTTTATGCCTAAGTATGTTTGGGAGTGGACCTTCTTTATGTAGTATTTTTGTGTGCCTATTCTGTGACTCCAGTGATGAGCTGACTTGAGGTCATGATAGAATCTGTCTTATTATTATTCATATTACAATAAAATGAAGCGCTTAATGCACGAGGATGCATTTCAAAATACAAGCGTGTGTGTGCATGTGTGTGTATCTGTGTGTGTGCATGCGTGTGTATCTGTGTGTGTGCATGCGTGTGTGTGTTTGCGCGTGTATCCATGCGTGCGTGCAAGCGTGGTTGCGTGCGTGCGCGTGTACATACATACTGTACATCAACAAAATTATAATTCTTTTTGATTCCTACGTTGAACAACTTTACACAACGAACTTACCTAATATAGATAACACTTAAAAATAATCAAGATAACTGCATATGTCTTTGCGAACATTTCATCCAAAATGCACTTCACAGCTCCTCCATGACATGCCTGCACAATAAGCACTTGATTGGTCAACTCAACAACCAATCAGCATCCATTATACCATGTTTCTTGCCATCAAAACAATGGTGCCTCTGCGCCGAACGATCTCATCGCGACTAATCCGATTTGCGAATACAATAATTGACGTCTGCGCATTGTTCGCTTGTTTTAATTGGGAAATTAAACAGTAAGATTGATTGCTTTGGACTCCTGACATCATTGTTGCCAACTGCTAGCTTAAATGTCACACACTAAGCAGATACGGTAAGATATCTGTATCTGAACGGGTAGGTATTTGCTAATATCGCTCTCTATACAATTCAATGAGCTAACACACAGCGCAGGTAACTTATATTTTACCGTCAAGTATCTGTTGGCACAGAAATGGAAAGATGGCATTTATACGCAGATAAAAATAAATATCACGTTTAACCACCTGGTTACCCTGAAATTGCTAAACGTGGCACTGGATTTTTGAATTTATGTGCTCGGCCTACCCCTCTTGGGAATACAGGCGTGAGAATATGTATGTATGTATGTAAAATTAATATTATCAAATCTGCTTAGTCTGAGACACGTTTTACTCAATTGCGAAACATTTTCCAAAAAATTGCCAGATGGTAGAAAATGTCATCCAAAAATAGTTAAATGTTTTGCTGGAAAAAAATCCAGAGTCCGTTTCTCCAAAGGAAAAACCGGCCAAGTGGGGGTCGGGTTATTGACCAGGTTTAGTTATGCTTTAGGCGACAGGATAGCAAACTGTCACTATTATACTTCCTCTTCTATCTGTCCTCCAATCTAATCTAAAATTATGCTCAAGTGGCTGCGAAGCGTGAAATAGTCATGGTTTTGTCTATGTCATGTTTTCTGCGCTCTGCCTACCCCATTTGGAAACAAAGGCATTATGTATGTATATGACAAATCATTGCGCCAACAAATACCAATTCAATCCTAACCTCCAAACTTATTCCCATCATGACACCGAATACCAAAAACTTCGCACTGATAAAATTCTAATCGCCACCTTTAGAACTCATCGCTGAACTACATAAAATATCGCCAGCCAGTAATAGTCTCGGAGCGTCATTTCATCGGAATCGCCCAATGTGTGCAAACTTTAAACCCAGGCGACGTTTTACTAGTGCATGATTTTGCTCTTCATTGCGTGGTTGAAACTGGTGACAGACATCGGAATTTTCGGGGCTAAATTGTTCGACAAGCAGACTCTTTCTACACATACATACATACATATTCTCACGCCAGTATTCCCAAAAGGGGTAGGCAGAGCACATGAATTCAAAAATCTAGTGCCACGCTCAGCAATTTGAGGGTAACTAGATAACTCTTTCTGTATCGTTAAAATTAGCTATGAATGCTAGAGCTATATTATAAATCACACTTGTGTTCCCGAATGCTGACCACAAAAAACGTGACACAAACAAAACCATGACAGGTTTTTGACAATTTTAGGTTTGAAAACAGATGGAAGAGTATAACAACAGGTTGCTAGCCTGTTGCCCAAAATATACCCCAACTCACTTCCTTAGGCCGGCCACATACATTCGGAAAAATTCCGTTTCGGAATCTCGAATCAGAAAATCGAACGCAGTCAATCCATACAAACCCATGGACCAGTCACATACAGACGGAAGTTTTCCGTTCGGAATTACAAAAGGATTTTTTCTGAATGTATGTGGCTGGTCCATAGATATCGTATGGATTTAGTGCGTTCGGACAGTCCGATTCGAGATTCCAAATCGAGATTCCGAAACGGAATTCCGTATGTATGTGGCCGGCCTTAGTCGCCTCCTATGACATCCACGGAAAAAAACGGAGAGGTGACATTCTAAACCCGACACCACACGGTAATTTATCGACATAAAAACTGCCTCTTTGTCAAACAATTTCACCCTGCGGATTCCTGTTTCTTCTTGAATGAGTAGCGAGCGCGCCTTCAATGGACTTAAAACCGCGCGGCTCTCGCTAGTCCAGAGGACCTCAGAGTTTAATCTGGCGCGATTAAAAATGTAACAATGGCTCTTATCGCACAAAGGGAGGGTTAGCGTTATGAATATAGCTTCAATTCAGATTCGTATTAGATGCTGGGAGATCCAAGCGATAGGAACGCGGTGTTTGGAAATTGAAAACGGTATTTATTGTGAAGTAAAAATTGGGAATTGTTCAGGTAAATTGGATAACTGATTTTACACGGACACTTTGGATTATTAGTGTAGTGTTTGATTTAAAAAAACACCTCTCTGTTTTTCTGCTGTTGGTATCGTAAGGGGCGACTAAGAAACTAGTTTAAGGTACACACGAACCGGGATTGTTGAGCCACTTGCCACTGTTCGCAATTCAGACGTGTAATCAATGACCGATGTGACCGACTAGATGTCAGCTATTGGATTAGTATTACACGACCAAGTTACAAACATAAGTAAGTGGCTCAACAATCCCTGTTCGTGATGGTACATTTTAGGCAACAGGGTAGGGTAGTAACCTCTCTCTTATGAACCTCTCAACTTAAAACCTATAAAAATGCTAGAATTGCTGCGAAGCGTGAAAATAGTCATGGATTTGTCGATGTTATTCGTGTGCTCTGCCTACCCTATTTGGGGAAACAGGCATGATGTCTGAGTGGGTGTTTATGAATATAATTTAGTCATCTGAATAAGTTACCTGCTTTTTTCAAAGTGACGCGCGATCTCAGAGCGAATTATTGCAACCATAAATTTAATTCTCGTTTAACAGTTTTTACTTTGGATTTGAGCTATCCATCTTGCATTGTAAAAAACGTGTATTCCCCAAAAATGCACCAAACTGTATTTTGGATCAATCCAATTATTTTTCAATCTGGGTCACAGATTGCAATCGTGTCGATTTAGTGGACTTGTGAATATTTGAACGAACATTTTCGGATTGTTCCAACTCGTTTTGGTTATCGTTGGTGAAATCTTTCGATTTTATACGTACATACAATCACGCCTATGTTCCCAATGGGGGAAGGCCGAGCACACGAAAAGTGATATAAACAAAATCATGATTATGACTATTTCACGCTTCGCAGCCACTATAACATAATTTTAGTCCCGAAAAATTTCGAGCTAAACTCGATTTAACACGTTCGCTGCGATATAAGGCTTAAAAGCCCGATGCATGTACTCCCGCTCCGTGCGGAGGCGAAAAACGGTGAACTTTCCCTGGTGCGGGGGCTGTAAAATGAGAATTTCTATACGTACAAAAGAGACAAGTATAGGTTTGAGTTTGGGACTTTAAGGGCTACTAAATAAAGTAATAAAACTGTGGTAAGGTTTTTTGGCCTGATAACGCACTGATGATTATTTTTTTCGATTCCTTGCGGGTAATAGGCCGTAAGGCCCGACATAGATCACAAGGTCTTTCGACCCCCTCCCGCACTGTTGTAGGTGATAGAATAGTTTACTTCCGATTAGTGTTGTGACATCATTAGCGGGAATAGACGTAAATACGATAGTGCACTATTCAAGTGTTTGTTTACGTTTTTGTGATAGTTCATGGTGTTTAATATAAAAAATAATGACTCGCAGCAAAATAAAGCGAAAAAATTACGTCGAATTGAGAACCTTCTCCTTTTTTTGAAGTCGGTTAAAATAAGCATCGTCAATCCTGGGCCTAGTAAGGAACCGGAAACTGTCCCAGAGCTACAGCGGAACTACGTTAGTAGAGGAACAGCGAGCACATTTACAATTACCGCTCCTAAAAAACGCAAATATAATGTTCCAGAGCCTGACACCAGCCGACTTTCTCCAATTCATTTGAAACCGTTATTTCAAACCGATCTATAAAATACCCCTAAAGCCTGGAAAGTACAACTGTTGAACGAAGATGACAAAGAGTCGAATTTTTTTTTAAATAATATGTCGATAACTTATTTCCCATCACTAATACTTCCTAAAATAAACCTATTATTCAGTGCGTTATCGGGTTACAAGGCCTTACATGTATTTTTGTATATGTCTCTCAAGTAAATAGTAGGAACCCGGGGCGAAGCCAGTACTGTAACCACCAACTCGTCGACTATCGATATTTATAGGTATGTGTCTATATTTTTCGATTTTGGCATAGTTATAGTCATTTATATCAGTCGATACCTTACCAGGTCTATGAGCCCCCTATCGCCGCGGGGTAAACATTGGGTATCAGGCTCATCGGCCATTTAACGCACCATATAAAAAAACGTCAGTTTCAGTTCCGCAGCGAACGTGTTAAAACGTGAGTTATCGCGACCGCCAAGCGTAGATATAAAAATTGAAGTTGTACATACACTTAATTGACTTAGTTATATGTATTTGTAGTAGTGACTGAAAAACAGCTACGTTTAAGTTTTTCTCGCACCAAGTGCATTTGCATAATTATTAAGAAGCTGTCCATTCTACAGCGAGTTCTGAAACTTGCTTTGTTAGTTCCGCAGCGAGGCGTAAACTTGTCAAGACGTAAATTTACGTAAATAACAGTTATTCCGCGTTCAGGAATTCCAATTACGTTTGACCGTCGTCAGTTGGCTGAGGCGCGTGCCGATTTGATAACAGACGTATTGTCATCGCCTTTAAGTTCATAATTGAGTACGTGCTTGATGTAGCTTGAAATGGCGATCTGTGATGGTGTGTCGTTTAAGTTGGTTATGATGACATTGGAATTCAATAGTAAGCCAGTGACTAAGGTAATATGACAATAAGGTGGAATTAATTTTGGGTCTAAACGTCAATACTTTCTTTGGACTCAACTGGACAGGCATTATCCTTACGGTCTTTACGGGAGCTTTCTTATTTTTGAAGTTAAAGGGGAAGTGACACATATTTCGACTTTGGAAGCGTCTCTCGCGCATACTATTTTGTTTAGAAAAAAATCTAATGAAATTCTTAATATCACTCAAAGATCTATTCATAGATATCCCACACGCTTTTATATCACTTGGTGTTCAGCTTATAAAGCTTCAACAGCTCTATAGTTATGACAGACAGACACAAACAGACGTGACAAATCTGTAAGGGTTTTTTTAAGCCATTGGGCTACGCCACCCTTACAATAACTTCCATATTGGGCCTTCGAACCGTCTGTGACTAAAGATTTAATCACTAAAAAGTACAAATAACACTTAGAATGTCATTTTACAGGCTAGCAGTCTCTATTATACCTACTCGTACCTGCCAACTCAAAACCTAAAATATATACTAGAAGTGGCCATCAAACGTGAAATAGTCATGATTTTGTCTATAGCGGTTCGGGAGCTCGTGTGTATGTATGTATTCTATCAAATGAATTTACTTTAACAGCACACCAAAGTCATCCCAAACCGTACCGTCCGCTCCAAGATTCCTGCATTTTCCGCACGTCAACATTCCGCTCCGCACCGCCCTCCCTGCGGAACTATTTAAACATACATACATACAATCACGCTAACCCAAATGGGTTAGAGCACACGAAACATGACACACAAAACCATGATCCTTTCACGCCTCGCAGTCACTTCATAATTTTAGGTTTGAAATCCGATGAATGAGGTATAAAGTACCTAATGACAAGTTGCTAGCCTGTCACCTACGCATACCTAAAGATGCTTAGTCGCCTCTTACGACATCCACGGAATAAATGTAGAAGTGTTATTATGTCCCGACACCACACAGATAGATAGGTAGACACGACCCACAACAACTATTTAAAAGTAGGAGCAAGGGAACAAAGGCTTAGCAGGGTGGCAGTCCCAGCGGGGCGATGAAGGACCAACTTGCTTGACCCATGCGATAATATGAAAAATCTAGTAGTCATCATCAATCATCAACGGCCTCTTCCGTCTGTAACAGATGCTTTAAGTAGTGTCTGATAGGCACTTCCTCTCGTGGCTGTAGAAGTAAGATCAAAATTTATTGTGCAAATAGCCAAAAATTGAGAAGATAACATTTTGAAAAGTCTCTCGTTTTTGCCCTCTATGTAGGGAACCAAAAAATATCTGCCTGCTTTCGTCAGGTCTTTTAATTACTCTTGCATTCTAGCTTATGACGACAATTTCAAACTAATCACAGACTCGTAAAATTAAGTAAATATTTAAGGGAGGGATTTATTAATAATTATTAATAATTTAATTTAATATAATATAATATAATGTAAGTACCTACTCAATAAAAAATTGTTGATATGAAAATAATACTTAGCGACTGAAGGGATCCCACAGTCAAACTGTGTAAACAGTTTTGAGGGACGCTGTACTTAGCAATTAAGTATAATGTAATTTGTAACAAGAACAATAAATAAATAAAAAAAAATTACACCAAATGAGATTTTTTTACACCTTTTTACACCATGTCAATAAATGGTAACAGTCAGGTATGATGTATGTTTGTATAAATACATTCAATACCACTCCCTTTCCAACCATTTAATATTGAATTCATTACATCTTATGCTCTCTCACGTGGGTAATTACATCATGTCTCCGTTATTATTCTCTTCCGTATTTTTTCATAATTAGTGCGTCATTCCTTCCCTTACCCTCTCGCCCCATATGTCAAAGGCTTCCGAAATTATCTTCATTACAAGATATTTCCTAATAAAGCCCCAAACAACGACGGGACCGTCTCTCACACCGGGACTCGACTAAAGACTCAATAAAAGAAGTGAAAACATCTAAACGAAAGAACCAGCATTAATATCTGCCACGACGGAGCCTGAAAAAATATCTGAAACTTCCTACTGCTCCTAGTAATAGAGTCGTATCAGATGTTTTTGCAGCCTTATTGTATCAAATATTGTTGCTGGTGATCATACAAGCCTCGGCTTCGACGGTAATGGCGACCGGTTCTCATTCAATTCACGAGAGGTTGTCATAAATTCGAACTACCTACCACGCGGCTTGTGGCTTTATAGGTGCTGCATTAATTGCTTGAGTCAGTAATCGGATTATTTTGCGAAATAGGGACCGTAAGAGATGACGGGGGCCGATAATTTCGTAATTTTGGGGGACGTTTTCGATTACGTGATTGGTAAGACATAATATGCTTATAAACAGTTAGAGTTCTTAAATCATTTGATTCTACAATTAAAAAGAAAATGTCAATCAAAAGAAGTAAGATATAGTTCATTTTAAGATATCGTCTTAATTGTTATCGCAATAAGACATGTGTTACATTTAAAATATAAACCGGCCAAGTGCGAGCCGGACTCGCGCACGAAGGGTTCCGTACCAAAAACTGCAAAAAATCAGAATTTTTGTATGGGAGCCTTCCCCTTCATGTCTCAAATATGGAACACCCTGTATGGATGTCGAACGGGATAAAAAGTATCCTATGTCCTTTTCCTGGCTCTAAGCTATCTACCCACCAATTTTCAGCCATATCGGTACAGCCGTTCTTGAGTTATAAATGGTGTAACTAACACAACTTTCTTTTATATATATAGATATTTAATGAAACATTTTGTGAGCATTTCAAGTATTTACCTGTTACAGTTATTTAAAAAGACCCAAAACAGCAAAAAAAAAACACATTATTCCTATGGGAGCCCCCCTTAATTATTATTATTATTTTAATTTTAGTATTTGTTGTTATAGCGGCAACATAAATACATCATCTGTGAAAATTTCAACTCTCTAGCTCTTACGGTTCGTGAGATACAGCCTGGTGACAGACGGACAGACGGACGGACAGACAGCGAAGTCTCAGTAATAGAGTCCCGTTTTTACCCTTTGGGTACGGAACCCTAAAAAGGAAGTAAAATCACAAAATTTCATTAAAAGTCAAATCTTAGTACGACAAAACAAAAGATAGATTTTTTGTTGAAATTCAACATCATCGAATGCTAGCAACCTGTCTCATCTAGTTTTAAACGTATTATTATTCTAAAGGTTGCCATGAAACGTGAAAGTCGTGGTATACAGACAAGTCATGTGATTTGAAACATGAATTACAGTGAGATTTTCGTATGCTCTGCCCACCCCATTTGGCAATACAGGCGTGATGTATGCATTTAAATTGAGAAGCAGATGAGTGTGAATAAAAATATCCGCTAAGATAAAACGCACTGTATCCTACTGTCGCTGGTTTCCACTTATTTCAATCCGGCGTCACATAATACATGCATTCTCTACTCTGCATCCCATTTGTAAACAAAGAAATGTAATTCCGCAGCACTCGGAATCGCTTAAAACCAAAATAAAACTGCAACAATGTGCCGCGGTTTTGATAAAGCTCGCTCCCCGCACCACACACGCAGCGGCTATGTAGCGTGCACGCAGCGCGCACGCAGCGCTGTCACGCCTTTGTGCGGTGTGAGTGACAGATGGGGGGCGGGGAGTAATGTGCTTTCTGATTGGGAAAAATGTAAGGGTTTCATCGTTAAGGAAGACAGTGTCCTTTATGGTTCATTTTGGTGGAAACATAACGTGTCTTGTGTTTTCTTGATTTTGACTGACGAAAACTGTGTTTAAGGAAACGAAAACAGTTTAAAAATTGTTGATAACTGCGTAAATACTTAGTAAGAAGGAAACTGGTCAAGTGCGAGTCGGACTTGCGTGCGAAGGGTTCCGTGCCATTGACTAGGTCAGGAATGGCGAACCAATGGCACGCGTGCCAACCTTGGCACGTAACAAAATATTTCAGGCCCGCCGAATGATACCTAGACGAATCCTCGAATTTTTGATTGTCTAGTTTTGTAAATATTCGATAATAATCAATAAGACAATATTATTTGATGGCACATCATAGCTATACTACTATTTGTGTCATAAAAAATGGCACGTATGTCACTAAAGGTTCGCCATCCCTGGACTAAATAGGTAAACAAGGTGCTTTACTTTGCATTTCCTTAGTCGCCTCTTACGTTATCCTCGGAAGAAATGGAGAGGTGTTATTCTAAACCCCACATGGCAAACTTCTACAAATTAAAACACAAACTTAAAACAATGATCGGAAGCATAACTTTATCATAGTTTTTATATAACTTTTTGTAAAAAATCTAAGCTCATTATTCTTTCATGACTTCGGTCTTATATTTAGAAAGTGAACAAACCGGAAGCAAAGGAGTCGAAGCTGTTTGAAAGCTTCTAAATTCTTATTATATCCTGCGCAGAGACAATTATTGGGGCTACGTGCGCGCCGCTGTGCGCAGTAAACATTGAAGGAACAGTAAGCTTACTTTTATTCAAAGGTTTAATTGTAATTTTTCGTGTCTCTTAATCTTAAATTTTTTTATCTGCAATGTCTAACATAAGAGAAAAAAACATGAGTTATTACAATTCTCTGGCGTTTAAAACGAAATTATTCTAGCGCTTCAATCATTCCTTTTAATTGGTGTTTTTTTATAAAATTCACCAAGTATCCGTATATTTGATGATTTTTACAATAAATATATCCAGGTAAATGAGATTTTTTAAAAGATAGCTGAACGTCAGTTTGTTTAGCTTTCTTTATAAAAAAACTAAACAAAAATTTATCAAAAACCACATCAAAAATGCAGCTATTTGTTCATAATTAATAAAGTAGAGTAGTTAGAACACTACATTCATCACCCTAAAACGCTTAAAACATTGTAACTTGTAAAATTGCTAAAAGTGATTAGAAAAATGTAATCTAGTCAAGTCTATGTCTATGGAACGCTGTGTGTGTTCTGTTTACCAAAGCTTTTTGCTTAAATGGAGTGCGAACTACTGTTGACATACTGTTCTAACACTATCGGATGTGTAAAGACTATTCCTTTGCCTGAAGTTCGTAGTTTCATTATTCATTCGAATCTTTCTAAGACTGTGAGATGTCTACGGCGTCGTACCCTCGGAACCTGCATTGTAGAAGTGTGAAGCGATTGGGAACTTATTTCGCAACATGTGTGTTTCACATATGTATATATGTGTCACGTATACATGTGGTGTCAAGATAGAATAATCCATTCTTCTGTGACATGACAGACAAAACCAATGATTATGACTATTTCGCGCTTCGCGGCCACTTCTAGCGTAACTTCGGGTTTGAAAACAGATGGAAGAGCTAGTATTGTATAATAGTGACGAGTGCCGAGTATATCTAAACCTATTTCCTTAGTCGCCTCTAACGACATCCACGGAAGAGTGTTATTCTATCCCGACACCACACATGAGAAATCATTATAATACTTTCGCGTTTAGTCTACCTTACATGGACAAAACCATGACTACACTTTTATCTTACTTTTTAGTTTGTTCTAGTAGTCCTCGATTGTCTGCTAAACAATTTTTCAGGTGCTTTTGAAAGCACTAAACAAATTCAACAAACATTTTTCAACTTGCATTTCACATCCGAATAGCAGTTTCATTTCTCTCCAGCACACATAGGATTTATTTACGTGACAAATATCATTTTGAAAAAGTCGTTGTTTGCTTCATGCAAGCGGATGGAATGAAACTGGCGAAAAAAGCCGCTAGAGGGCCCCTGAGAGCTAAATAAATGACTACTGTCAAATTGTCTTGTAAACTAAGCAGTCATATTTTAAACATAAAACTAACGTGAGACTCGGTCATGTTGAAATAAAATGAATCTACTCACGTTTTATATCGAGATTATACATAATAATATAACTGGCAAATGAGGGTATTATTTAGGCTGGCGACACTTAAAAACGGTGCTCACTAACTATAAGGTTAATTGCTCGTGGCTTTGATTTTAGAAAAAGAAATAAGACTCACAAAATAAAGACATAAACAGTTTTGTTGACAACATCACACTGATTGCGATCGCGTATCAACGCGACAAAAAATGCCATATGCAATTGCAAATGGCCGACTTCGGTTCTACGTTGTCCACGGCGACATTCGATATTAAAATGTGAAGATGTGCCAACATGGGAAACAAAATGAGAGATTCCTGCGATGCGCGAAGCACTTACGAGACGAGTCGGTTTTCTCTAACGCTTCTACGGTTATTTGTAAACATGTTTATGCTTATCTTAACGGGACGTAAAGTAGGTAAAATATAGGGCATAATGATCAGAAAAGCGATGAAACATTCGTCTCCCACAAGGTCAATAATGAAAATTATCAGGAAAAAGGGTTTTCAGAGGCGTGTACCGGACACTGGTTAAAATATACATACATACATATTCTCACGCCTGTATTCCCAAGAGGGGTAGGCAGAGCACATGAATTCAAAAATTGGTTAAAATATTTACAGTTAAATCTTGGCCATCGTTTATAGGTCATTTCAATTATTATTTTGGTATAATAATAATAAGTAAAGACTTTTATCTTTTTACAAGCTTTTATTTGACTTCACTTTTGTATGAATGTTTACAAATCTTGCAAGGAACATTTGAACTACTTCCAATACAACCAATTGAGCTGAAAGTTATACCTACGTAACTTGGATGACAATACAATATTCCGGTAGTGGACTTCTGGGGTGGCCCAGCCGGGACTGTCTCCGATGGAGGGAACTCTTCAACGGTTGGTCTGATATACCTACTTGAAATCTGGTCCACATTATCTAAGGTAGATGGCAATGAAGTACAGTTGACAAAAAGTATAGTCGGCAAAAAAAAGTTGTATCGAAAATATAATTTTTGTTGGTAAGCTTATTTGTCAGAACGTTTCGGGGCTGCGCAGGCGACAGACTTTTTGTGCGATCGAGTCTGCGGCGCACAAAAGGTCTGCGTGGATTATATGCATTGTGCGCCGGACTTGTGTGCGTTTCAGCATATAATTTCATAGGTTCTATTTTCACAGACTAAAAAGTCCGTCGCGGATAGTCTGTTGTCTGCCCAGGGGCTTAGACAACTCCCGTCATCATAAACACTAACTGGCCATCCCACGTGCAAGCGAGAACGGGTGTCGGATGTCGCTCACTGTCCGTCCTGGAGTGTCGCCAAATCGGCCGTTGACCCCTTGCCCTAGATAGCCTAGCGGATGCACTAATTGCCTTTATAGCGCAGTGTGACACCCCGAGCACACTCCAACTAATATATGGCGGCAATGCAGCGATAATTGTTGGGGGTATTTTGCCGCTCTATTACTTTATGGTAAATCCTTGTTGCAATGAGATTATTGCGTATGTTTGGTTAGCTATTAGAGTGTGTATGTTCAAAACATATCATCATCATCATCATCAGACTATATACGTCCCACTGCAGGGCACAGGCCTCCTCTCAGTATGAGAGCTTGGGCGATAGTTCCCACGCGGGCCCAGTGCGGATTGGGAACTTCACACACAACATTGAATTACTTCGTCGCTGTGTGTAGGTTTCCTCACGATGTTTTCCTTCACCGAATAGCTCGTGATAAATATCAAATTCGATATCGCACATAAATTCCGAAAAATTCAGAGGTGCGAGCCCGGGGTTTGGACCCACGACCCTCTGCTTGAGAGACCACAGGTTGAACCGCTGGGCTAGCACGGCTAATTATGGGCTACTTTAACACAGCCACAGCCACGCAATATATCCGCGTTTTTGTGAGTTATATCCAGTGGTGCTGTCTAAGATTCGCAAGCATCTGAACTGAACGCATTATTATGCTTCCGCGGCATCCGGGATTCGACAGTTGGTTTTGAACGTTTAGTTTTTGTTAATTTTAATTTCGTTTATAAGTATTTAACTTGTTGTGTTTGGCTCTACAGAAATAATTATAAAGCTTGTGTTACGTACAAAATAAACTAATATTTTTTAAAAGATTAAAAGTCTATTGCTGACATAAAGCATTAAATACATACATATATCACACCTGTATTCCCAATCAGATGCGTGGCCGCGTACATTTTAATGTTATAAAGACAACACAATGACCATTGGTAAAAGCCGTGATAGCCCAGCAGTTCGAACTGTGGCCTCTCAAGCAGAGGGTCGAGGGTTCAAACCCCGGGCTCGCACCTCTGAGTTTTTCAGAATTTGATATTTATCACGAGCTATACGGCGAAGGAAAACATCGTGAGGAAACCTGCACACAGCGACGAAGTAATTCAACGTTGTGTGTGAAGTTCCCAATCCGCACTGGGCCCGCGTGGGAACTATCGCCCAAGCCCTCTCATACTGAGAGGAGGCTTGTGCCCTGCAGTGGGACGTATATAGGCTGATGATGATGATGTTCAATGACCATTCCTCGCTGCGTAGCCGCATGTAACAGATTTTTGTGTTTTAAGTTAGACAAAAGATGCATAAAAGTGACAGGTTACTAGCGTGTCGCCTAAAACTACATACATACATACATATTCTCACGCCTGTATTCCCAAGAGGGGTAGGCAGAGCACATGGATTCAAAAATCCAGTGCCACATTTAGCAATTTCAGCAGGGTAACCAGATGGTTAAACGTGATATTGCAGTGACGGGTTGCTAGCCCATCGCCCACAATACACTAACCCCTTTCCCAGAGTCGACTCTTACGACACCCACGGGAAGAAAGGGGGAGATGCTATTCTAATCCGGCACCACACGGGTGAAAAACCACAAGTTAAACCTAAAACTAACCACAAGTTATTGTCCCTAGTCTTCTCCCACATCATCCACAGAAGAAGTAGTGTACAGTTGTTTGAAACTCGATACCTCACAAAACAAACCTGATTTTATGAAAGCAGTTAAAAGCCAGTTAAAAATCCATTTCGGTTTACTCAGTTTTGAATACCTACACAAGTTTAACTAGATTTGTAGCGTCTTAAACTCCTAACTTCAGACGTCGGGGTAAAGTTATATTGCCGTGCCAGATCAAGATCCATTGCTGAAATAATGAAATTTCTACTGCAAACGCTAAACAACGAGTTTTATGGACGTCACGTAAAACAATTCAATCTTCGTTGTGAAGCGCAAACACTTGAAAAAGGAGAAATGCTCTTAAACGTATCCTGCGTCCATCAAAGAAAATTTGCACCGGAATAAAAGGCAGGAAAAACCGCCTAGCGCCGGCGGTTCCGTGGGAACTGGGAAACTGGAATTGCACTTGCACGGTTTTTCTTGTGAACTCTTGTTGGTTAAGTTATTTTACTAGGCAAAAATATTTCAACACTGTGAAAGGGGGTGAGTTTAAATGAGGCAAGTGCAATCTAAATAATACATTACTAAAACAAACGGAGCAATAGTAATCCATTTTAACATAATCTAAAAGAAAGTGTCCATCAAACAGTTTGCCAAGCACACTACGAGGTGAAGCGGAATTCTTTACTGTTTCTATGTTTATTTTGAATGTTATAAAATGAAACAACTCACTGTGGTTGAATGTGCTTAAAAAAATAAAAAAAATATCGAAATTTTTTAATAAGTTTTATTCTCGCGCTTCTTATTCTGGCGATATAATTTATGAAAAATACATTTTGATAATTTACTTCAAACTCTTCAAAGTTGTTTTTTGTTTATCCTTATGTGGATCCGCAAAAAAACCACGTGAACATTCTGTAAATTTTTTGATCGTTCTTTTCTACACGTTCCTTACCTACCTTTCCTTTATTTTTAAACATTTTTCTTCAAAAGGGATCTTTCCATTCAAGGTAGGACCCCAAAACCTCATTGGTCGGTGCGAACGGGCCCGAATCTCTCCCGATTGGGCTATTAGGCACTGAATAAATAAAATTCACAATAAATTGGCACAAAATATTTCTCTCGGAAGTGGGATCGCGGCTAGCATGCCGATGAGAACACGTGCTAGTTCTCATTAGGGAGGCTCGTATTTTTCAAAACATAACGGCCGAATTTATCACCGGCCCGTTCCGATTCGGCCCTTATTGCTTTAATTAAATTTACTGAATTAATAACGTTCGGGACGGGGAGTTCTCGAGGAGTGTTGCTAATGAAAACTCCTTTTTTTAACGATTATTTCCATGAATTCTAAAGTTTTTGTATTGATTGTTGGGAAAAATTGCTTCAGTTTTCAAATTCTAACACGCCATTTTGAGTGCTTCGAAAAGACCATCTCCGCCAAGAAGAATGCGTCGCAATAAAAATACAGACATAATTAATATCACACCTGTACTCCCAAATGGGGTTGGAAGAACATTCAAAACGTTACTTAGATAAAACCATGAGTTTTCCACGTTTCGCAGCCACTTCTAGCAAAATTCCAGACGCAGGTGAAAAAAACAAAACGGCGAAAGAGCCAAAACCTATTTTTCTTAATCGCCTCTTACGACATCCATTGAAGAAGGGGAAAGGTAAAATTGATGGATGTGGATGAAGTGAAAGAGAATATAGGAGGCGTGACGGTTTGTACTACGTTTAAGTTGGTGTTCTGCTTGTGGTATTAAAACGCAACCAATTTAGATAACAACGCTGGCTAGTACTGAAACATTATGGGGAAAAACTAGTAATACACATAAGAATTATTGATTCCAGCGATAGTTATAAGTATAACGAAATTAAAATATTATTAGAAATTTAATAGTTCGCTCATCAAGCCACAGAACCGCTACAAATTAATTAAGCTTCCGCGTATCCTGCGCAAAACTTCACAACTTCACGAACAAATTAAAACCGTGCGTCATAACAAAGGGGTTTATGCAGGCGCCATGCGGGCTCTTTGAGGCGTCATTCTGTTTAACGCACAGACTTATATCGAAATAGATACCGCAATCCTGCATTTGTATGAAAACCAGGCGTGTCACTTTTCTCAATCTACTGTTACGTCACGTGAGCGCTTTAAATAGTGATGGAAATTGTCAGTCAGAAACCAATTCAAGGGTGACGCCGCCTTATTCAAGTTGTCCTGTTTCTAGGCAGTTAAACTTAATCTAAGAAGTCTAAACTAAATGAAATTGCGTCAAAAGAAGAGCATTGCTCTCGCTTTTGGCTCCCGTTTGGCACGCGAAGTACATAAACTTGAGTCATCTATTTCGATGTAAGTCTATGGTTTAACGTCATCCTGCTTTGAGGCTCTTTCAGGCTTCGCCGATAAGCTAACTGTCGACGGCTGACGACGCGGATTACGCCGGTCTTATTTTAATTTATAACTCGAGAGTTTATGGCATGATGTTTGGTACTTATCATCTCTTCGTGGTTTCTGTTTACTGAGTCTGGATTTAAAATTATGCAAGTGGCTACAAAGGGTGAGTCGGGTGTTTTTGTCTGTGTCTCGTTTCGTATGCTCTGCCTATCCTATTTGGGAAAGGTGCATTGTATGTATGCATGAATGATCTGGAGTCTCTTTAGTTCTTTCTTTGATGTCTAATTATTCCAGTCTCTATTTATTTTTAAAGCCTTAGAATCTCAGCGATTTGACAAGATAGTGGTCTCTTGCAGAGGGTCATGGTTTCCAATCTTAGGCTTGTACCTACCTCTGATTTTTTCTGGAGTTATGTGCACAAATCACATTTAATATTTACCACTAGCTATGCGACGAAGTAAAACATCGTGAGAAATCCTACACAGCAACTATGTATTTCAATGTAGCCCGTGTTGGAGCTATATCTCAAGCGCTCTCATACTTAGAGGCGTGTACCCAGCAGTGGGACGTATTTAGATTATTATATTACTCTAAGCTAACACCACTTCGGTTTACGGATCGTGTGAGGTCAGCTTGTAAAATATAAAATTGCCATTCAAGAAGCGTTTCCACCTACCCACACCAGGTGGCGCTCGCGATGCGCCCGCGTTCCTAGTTGTACATTAATCAAGTGACAACCGGAGCAGGGAAATGCGGATTTATGGCTCGAATTGAAAAATGGTTTCACATCCTCGCAGTTTCGGTGTAAAGCGGCGATTACACCAATTCGTTCGCGATTGGCGATTGTTTTTGGCGAATTCATGACTTTGAGAGCAACGTCACAGGAGCTGCGAGCACTGCGAATCGTGACATAAAGATGTGAGTATATCCGTTTTTCTTTTACTATGGGTGATTTTAACGGTAGTAGGTATCTTAGCACGTAATAAATATACCTACTTACTTACATATTTTGTAACTCAAATTTTAGCTGTAAGTGAATTAATTATGCCTTTGTATAGTTCATGTCAGTACTGGCCAATTAGACTAAGAACATCTAGAAATATGTATCATGTTTCAATTGAAATTATGAATAGTATGCGTAATGAGTAGTTGTATTAGGTGAGCGACAGCTGCCAAAACCTGACCTAATAACGGCGATCGGCGGACAGTCTAGAGTAAAAACAACGTTCGTTTGACCTAGTTTTGAACACTTGCGTTAATTGGGTGAAGGACTCAGTGTGATTGCCGCTTAACAATTGAGATTTTTCCGAACAAATCTACAAAATGGCGTTAGTTTTGGATCTAGCAAGCTTTGCAATCTAATCTAGTCGATGCCTGTGAAACCTTTTGGCAGTTGCTATTTGACCTTTGCAGGGGGAACGGGACCACTGTCCGTAAGGTTAAGTAAGTAAAACACTTTTTTGTACAAAAAAATACACAATACATAATAAAACTACTAGTAGGATCGATGGCGGAATGGTAAAAAGTACAAAGGTGGACCCACTTATAGTGAAATACAACAGATACACGTTATTAACTTGTTTTATGTGCAATAAAAAGTCATACAGTACAATACAACTATATCGGGATTAGTTAGAAGCCGGTGTCAGACGACAAGCAGTTATGCGAAAACCATAAGTATCCACTTGACTGTCCAGCTAACCTCGATATTATAAAGACGTGAATATCAACTCCCGTGTGGTGCCGGGTTAAAATAGCACCTCCCCATTTCTTCCCGTGGGTGTCGTAAGAGTCGACTCTGGGAAAGGGTTAAGTGTATTGTGGGCGATGGGCTAGCAACCTGTCACTGCGATATCACGTTTAACCATCTGGTTACCCTGAAATTGCTAAACTTGGCACTGGATTTTTGAATTCATGTGCTCTGCCTACCCCTCTTGGGAATACAGGCGTGAGAATATGTATGTATGTATGTATGTGAATATCCATTTTATTTCACTACATCATAAATTGATCACACAAATCCTACAAAGTAGTCCTACATCAAAACAAACCACGGACTCACAGGTATCATTACTATCTACATTGATGCACGTAATGAATATTCCGAAAACGCTGACCAACGTTCATGCATGTTGCATGCATGGCTTTATTTGCATGCCAGTGCTGATGGAAGGATAACATTCGCTGATAGCAGCGATGTCAGATAGATGGACCAGTGCAGATACAAATACCATTACTGTATGAGATGAAACATTGATACTACGGTGTTTTAAGGCTATAGGATTTCCGTGTTTCTGTGTGTTGAGTAGAGTTGAAAGATTACTGAACACTTTAAATATTTTATTATAGAGTTGGGTGTGGCAGAAGAGACATGAAAGTAGAGTGAATGCGGTTGAGATGCGTTCTTTGCGTAGCATGAGTGCTATAAAACTTACTGATAGGGTGCGTAATAGCGTGATTAGAGAGAAGTGTGGTCTGAAAGAGAGTATTATTACAAAGGTAGAGAAAGGTATGCTGCGTTGGTTTGGGCACGTGGAGAGAATGGATGAATCTAAGATATGCAAGCAAATCTACAAGGGAAGTGTGTTAGGGCAAGGCGGTCGAGGGCGCCCTCGAAAAACGTAAATCGACCAGATCGGCGATGTACTAAACAAAGCCCAAATAAGGAGTACCCGAAACCGTCGAGCGTGTATGACAAGAGCGATGAATGTGAGTGAAGCGAGAGAAGTATGTCAGAATACTTAGATGCGAATGGCGCTCTGTTGTCTCTGCCTACTCCGCAGGGAATAAGGCGTGACGGTTATGTATGTATGTATGTTTAAATATAAACCGTTTGCAATAATGCAATAATCTTATGTCAATTGATACAACATTAAGTAAATCATCAACAAAAAAAGCATGGATCAAAATTACCTATTTGCTTCTCATTCCAGCTCTGGTTTAGCATTCGTGCATCTAAGTCATACCTTAATACATTCACGCTTTCTATCCCTTTCTCACATCTAGTACGAGTCAAAAATATAAATTTAGCAAAAGCATATACCATAGCCTATTTCCAGTCACCTTTTACGACATCCACGAAAGTTTAGCCGTCTCTACGCGTATTGCTAAAAATCAAGCTAAAGATAAAACAACCTGTAAGCCCCAGATCAAAAGACTTTAAAACGGATGTGTGAACCGTACGACAAGCGCGACAAACGAGCACATTATAGGTCCCATTACCGCGCCCTATCGCGCCAAATCAGTAACAAAGCGACTTCGCTAATACCCAGGTTACAGAGTCAACTCACAGTACTCCGAAGGAAAAGTGCCCATAATATGTGTATTAGCATTTTCAATAAACTACCGAGCGCCCTTAGAATGTCACCATGTCTCGAATTTAAAACTAAGTTACGCAGAATGCTGACTGAAAAATGTTTTATAGTGTTAAGGAATTTTTAAATCATAAAATAGAATGATATGGGCAATTTAACTTACTTTATTTTTGTTTTTATAATTTATTTATTTATAATAATAATAATCTTATTTACTTTCATAATTGAATTGTATAGTGTAACGATTTTCATTTTTAGACTGTGTATTTCAATAAAAAGACATGTCAAGATTGAAATAAAATATATCTTAATACCAAATAAAATATTAATTGACTAAAATCTGTGCATAATTAACAACATTGACTAATTTAATTTATAATTTATGACATTGATTTGACTAATTGTAATATATAAATATGTTCAGTAAGTAGATTTAGTGAAAAAATTCTGTACATTTTAGATATAAGATCAATTTTTGCATGCCAATATATTTGGCTGGACATGTCACAGCACAAAAATACTCCTGTACAACATTTCTCCACCATGTTCTTAGCAAATAAATATTCATTTCATTTCATTTCATTTCATTTCATTTCAAGCGATGGATACACTAGGGGACAAAATGTCCCACGACACGTGTCCCCAACAACGTCGGGTGAAGTAGAGCGACGTTGCCGGACTTCGCTCAACATGTCTGGCAACATCGTGTCACACGACCGTGTATGTGTATATTCGCGGATATAAGTCGCGTGATATCGCCAGATATGTCAGGCGATCAGGCTTAGTTTGACATGTTGCCGACACATTGTCGCAGGACATTTTGTGCCCTAGTGTGTCCTTGGCTTCACTGGCTGGGGTATTTAACATCGTTATGTAGTTACTGGTAGGGGTGTTTAACATCGTTATAGAGTTAGGCTCAAACGGCTTAGGACCAGCTTTGGACAAGCAACAGAAAAAGGAAAAAAGGGATTTTTGGAAATCTAGGCTTGGTAACCGTTCAATGGTTGTGGAAATACTCAAATTTTAAGCTTCAGTTTGGTTGTTGGTCCACTTTCCGGTTATCGATTCAGCTGAAAATTTGTATACTTATGTAAGTCGGGTGGTCATAAGAATATTATGTATAATAATCAGATAGTACAATTCTGGTAACCCAGCCTGGACCATCTCAAGGTGGGAACTCTCCAAAAATTGATTAGATTGGTTCGATTTTTCAACAACATTTCCTAATCTTACATCGTATATTATTATTCGCCTTTTCATGCGACAACCACATAAAACTACTTCAGACCTCTGAACTAAGCTTGCGATAGCATCGCACCTTTTTTAATATATTTAATACTGGATTTCGCTGACCACCAGAGAAAGCCAGGTGTCACGTAGCGATTCTACGGCCGAATAAAACTGTGGACGTATTAGCTGGAGTTAAGATCAAACGATAAGGATCCATAATAGTCCCCGTAGTGTAACTAGGGTGCTTCCCGGGACCACTGGAAAAGGTATTTACATAAATTTGCTATATAATTTTGCAATTTCTTTCACCGAAAGGAGAATGTTATCTGAAATCGAAGTGGTTTGCTTTGGACTAAGTCTGTACTGGTGAACTGTTTTACATTTACACTTGATTTTGGCGCATACTTGCTTGTTTACTTTAAATTCAAAGCAAAATTGTATATTTTAACAATACGGTGTCAATTTTATATACTCACTGGACACAGTCATTTTGATTTTGATTTAGCTAAATAATTATCACACTGCATTCAGATTAGATCTTAGATTGGTAATTTACAATAGTGGCAGATTATCTTCTTGAATGTAAAAAAAACCGATCAAATCGTGATTGACCTCTACCGCCAACATCTACTTACGAATATACTAATTTAATGTTGTATCGTTTACTATCTTTACGCCAGGGAAAAACTACTTAGCATTAGGTTAAGCAAATTGTGGAATGTATTTTTTGTCAACTGTAATACCAATGTCCTTGATACCTTAAAGGGAATTTCGTAAAATATTTTCCTTACCCAGATAACCTACCTTAGTAAGTACCTAGTCTTTTACGATATCCATGGAAGAAATGGAGATGTGTGATTTTAAACCCGACACCACACAGGGCACTTAATAAAAATAAAAACCTTTATCAATCAATAGCACAAAGAAATTAAATCCAATTCGCCTTTGAAATAATGCGAAAGACAATGCATCGTACAGTCCAAAAAGCGACGAAAAGGATTGAAAAGAAAGAACTGGATTCCATTACCAGGCATGTGCTAGTAACGATGGTAAAAACTGGACAGGGGAAATGCAAATTTAATTTGGTTGGGCAGGGTTCCTTACATTTTACAGTTTTGAGTTTAAGGTAGATTAATATTAAATAGGAATATCCGTGTTGTGTTGGATTTAGAATAACACCTCTCCATTTCTTCCGTGGATGTCGTAAGAGGCGACTGTGGGTTAGGAAGGGATATTTTAGGTGGTAGGCTAGCAACCTGTCACTATTGTTCCTGCCGACTCAAAATCTAAAACCTATGCCAGAATTGGCCACAAAACGTGAAATAATAAATAAATAAATAAATATCACTGGACAATTCTTACACCAATCACCTAGTCCCAAAGTAGGCAAGCCTGTGTTATGGGTACTTGACAACGGATAAACATACTTATTATATAGATAAACATCCAAGACTCGAGAGCAAACTTTCGTATTCATCATACAAACATCTGCCCCGACCGGGGATCGAACCCGGGATCTTAAGCTTCACAGTCAGGTTGTCTAACCGCTGGGCTATCCGGCCGTCAAATAGACATTGTTTATGTCTGTGTGCTCTGCGTACTCCATATTGGGAATACAGATGTGATGTATGTATGTATGGAATTTTTGTACGAATAACGTTTTTAATGGGAACCTTTTCTGTTACGGATCTCCAAAATGCATTTCGCGTCCGAGCCGCTGTTTGTGGCGGTACACTGCAGGGCACGTATTCGTGCTCGTCACGGATCTGTGCCATTACCATGGGTTTGCAGTGACCGTGCTTGCTAGCATTCGAAATGTTACATAGACGAAACTATGACTATTCCGCGTTTAGTAGCCTTGGTATAGTTTTAGGTTTAATAATTATGCTAGAAGTGGCTACCATACGTGAAATAGTCATTGTTATAGTCAAAACATACATTATTATAATGCCTGTAATCCCAAGTGTAGTGTATTGTGGGCGATGGGCTAGCGACCTGTCACTGCAATATCACGTTTAACCATCTGGTTACCCTGACATTGCTAAACGTGGCACTGGATTATTGAATTCATGTGCTCTGCCTACCCCTCTTGGGATTGCGGGCGTGAGAATATGTATGTATGTAATCCTAAATGGGGTAGTCAGAGCAGACGAAATGTTACGCAGTTCAAACCATGACTATGTTACGTTTTGTAGCCACTTTAGTATAATTTTAGATTGAATAATTGGTGAAAGAGGTGTAGGGTGACCGCACCGGTAATGGACATAGAACCAGTAATGGACAATGACTCTTATTTACTACCCACTAAGGAAAAGTCATTTGTTTTACAACAATCAATTCACAACTCTATGGTCTTTAAATTATGAATGAAGTGTCCATCACTGGTGCTTGTCAACTTAAACCGTCCATAACTGGTGCCGTCACCCTAATAGTGGCAGATTGCCAATCTGTTTCCTAAAGAAGACCTTAACCTACTTCCTTGGTCACCTCTTACGACATCCATGGATGAAATGGAGAGGTTTTATGCTTCGTCCGACACCACACGGCCAACTTGCTATTACTGACACTAAAGCCAATACATTTTCAATACTCTATAATTTTTATACCGCTTTTCAAAAATGATTTTATACGGGAATAAAATTGTATTTTCCAGCCTTTGTGAATTTATGTGCATCAAGCGGACCGAGGCATGCAGTGCGGAAATAATTGATTATTCACGATGCGGCCAAATCGAGCCTTTTACATCGAAACTGGGGTAGGTCATTTGGCTTGTAACAAAAGAGTGAAGCGAGTTTAACATTGTCAACACTAGAATAACCTAAGTAGTCCAGCCTAAATAAGCCGGACTGGACTCAGAATATTCGCATAATTTTTAACATTATTGCCATGCAAGTTTTGCGAATGCTAATGTGTGCAGAGCATCTAGTGTGTTCACAACGATAATCTTGGACTCAGTAACAATTTCGTCTGCGAATGAACGTGGAATTGTATGGAGACGTGTCGACCGCGGCAGTTGTGCAAACGTGCCGCTTGGAGTCGCTGTCTCAGTTTCCTTACAATCCTGCGTTAATTTGCAAACTAAATCGATATCGTTTCATGTCCGTTGGATTCATTGAGGATAAAACCTATAGAGTACTAATGTCATCTTGGTTGTTCGGAAATAATTCCGCAAAACAATTGAAGTGATCGCTGTGCTCTTATTGGCCGGTCCAAGATCGCGCGTAACGCTAGTGCCTTTTTCTCTACGGTTATTGGCTCTGTACAGTTTCTGTGACAGTGACGGTGACGTTTAGTATGTTGAAATCAACAAACTATTTGCGGACCGGGGTTGCGAACATTGTTTCTCTATAGGTTCTATCCTCTATGGTTGGATTACACTAAGTACTCTGCACTCATTCGCATTTGCAATAATTTTAAACAAAAAAAAACCGACTTCAAATTTGGGCTATACTGAAAGCATTTGTCTAATAATGAGGGTGACCTTCCATCACCAGCAGGCCTCACTAATTAGTAATTACTGAAATTATAATTTCCAGTCTGCAGGTGCATTCAGTATTGATAGAATTATCCTTTAACTCCTAAGCATTAAGGAGTTGACCTTCCATCATCAGCTCAATCATATTTTTTTTACTGCCAGACGTAAATACTGGTGTAGCTTTGAAAAATGTACTAAAAACATTACCTGTGCCAATAAAATTTGAGGGTTGCCCTCGATTTCCCTCATATTCCATCACCAGATCAAGATATGCTGGCAATGGGACCACCTGGAAACTATACCCTTTCAAACAAAAAAAAATAATTCCAAATCGGTCCAGGCGTCTTCGAGTAATCAGCGAACACACATAAAAAAAAATAATGATGATAAAAAAAAAAAAATCCCCACGAATTGAGAACCTCCTCCTTTTTTTGAAGTCGGTTAAAAATAGCATGTCGATGCTAATGTTGAAAATGATGCGAATACTCGAATAGTGCGAATGCAAAAGCGAATATTCGTGACATCCCCTTCGAAGGCATTCACGAGTTTACTCACCGTTACAATATTATCAACAACGAGTTAGTATATCTATACGCTGATGATTTTTCAAGCAAACTAGAGTGCATTGCCCCCGATGACCCATTTACGCAAGCACAAATAACCATTGAGGTAAGCTGCTTAGTTCGGAACCCGCCGCCAAATCATTTCGACAGCCATGAATCTTTCCGTATATGTATAAGCCTAAGGGTGGTTTTCCATTGACTACTAGAGGCTAGGCGACGCGAAGGAAATTTGTATGAAAATTGCATCGTTTTAACTAATTACTACATAGGTACATTCATACATATAATTACGCCTATGTTCCCAAATGGAGTAGGCAGAGCACACGAAACGTGAAATAGACATAACCATGATTATGACTATTTCACGCTAGCCAGTAAGAATACCTAAACCCTTTCCTTAGTCGCCTCTTACGACATCCACGGGAAAAATGGAGAGGTGCTATTCCAGGCCCGACATCACAGAGGTAACTATTATTACTGATTAATATTGGCAGTCAACACGGCGTGTAAATGCGCAAGAGACACGCATGTAAGTGCTTCAAACGAGATCCGAACGCTGCCTTAACCCTAAGCATAAGGTAAATGTACTAATGCTCGACACCTCAACGACAAGTAGATGACACCAGTCTGTCACCTGTCTTACTATGATAAAAGGTTGCAAGTGCCAAGTATTGGGTCAGTGTCGAGCACAGGGACATTTACCTTACAGGGTGATCATGAAACGCGTAGATACAACCAAGCGATATAAAAACCTGCTTTAGGCATTTGCAGCTTCTACATTTTGTAGTTGCAATCGCATTTCACACACGCGTTTGTTGAATTTGATCTTACAATCTCTACAAACGCAAAATCGATATGTATATCTATCATTGTAAAGCTAGTGGCCTATTGGGAATGGTTACGACAGTGCAGTGAACAGATAACCTCTCGCCGTAGTAGAACGCAATGACATCAAGCTTAACCCTTCCGGTGCGGAGCCGGGCGAAGCCGGACCTTCGGTATACCGTTTTATTTGGCAAACGGGGTTAACGTGGCTCGTTATACGTGTCATGGATTTCGGTAACGATTTTAAAATGGATTGGTATTGATGAGTGGGAAAGGCACTGTTATAATTTATTTACTTCTTATCCAAAGCATCATCATCATCTTAGCCATAGGATGTCCACTGCTAAACATAAGCCTCCCTTTTATATTTTGGACCGGTTGGAAGCGACATGCATCCAGTGTTTTCCGGTGACCTTTATGGGATCGTCTGTGCATCTTGTAGGTGGATATCTTATGCGGCGCTTGCTGGTCCGTGGTCTCCACTCGAGCACTTTTTGACCCCTTTTAATGTACGTTATTGTACAGCGGGATGCAAAATTGCATGGACAAGTCCAAATGAAAGTCGTTTGAAGCTGTTTACGCCGTGCGATAGTGATGGTTATCGAAACACGGCTTCTGACGCCAAACGATTGCCGCCTCTAAGCTATCCATGCAATTTTGCATCCTAGTGTACATATGTACATAGCTATTTACTGCCAGCAACATAATTTTTTAACTTTTTTTGATATTCATGTAATATCGGAAATACGCTCGAAGCGAGTCATCAAGTAGTCTTAAGTTTTCGTTTAAGTTTAGTTAAGAAAGTTGGATAAGTTACTGTTAAGATGAATGCTTGAGAGTATGAAAGAGACGGATAGATGATGCACCGCATGCGCAGGTATACC
>BHDV01004122.1:78811-101429 GCA_005406045.1 Adoxophyes honmai | reverse complement strand
GGCAAATGTTCAATGAGCTAACGTGGCCAACCGCCTTAAAGTATAAGCGATAACATCAACTAAGGGCTAAAAAAGGCATCAATCACATCGTATCACAGTTTTAGATTAAACCGGAGGATGTGCCGTAAGGGTAACCCAAAAATAAATCCTATTTGGTGGACAGATCGCATACTCCACACCAATAAGAGACCCTAACTGTTTAGTGTGTGTACTGACCTTCGGCGTCGCCCTGCATGTCGGAGGTCCAGAGCGTGAGGTTGTCGCGCAGCAGCTGCATGATGAGCGTGGAGTCCTTGTAGCTCTCCTCGGACAGCGTGTCCAGCTCGGCGATGGCGTCGTCGAACGCCGCCTTGGCCAGCCGGCACGCGCGGTCCGGGCTGTTCAGGATCTCGTAGTAGAATACCTGCGCAAGACACTGTTATTACTAAACATTCATTGACAACACTAGAAATGGGGTTTAGCTTGACATGTCTCGGGCTGGTCCGTAGCCCATTCATCTAGCAGCCGCGGCGGCTGCTGCCCACTACTACACTGCCCGAAACAGTTTTAAAACTACCTCGAAATATGTCAAGCTACACTCTATTTGAAACGTGACTTTTCTATTATGGTCAAGTCTCACTGTAGTTTTATGTAAAGTTCAAGACTAGAAAATATTTAAAGCCCCTGCATATAATTATGTGTCCACCAATCAAAAAGACTATGAATTAAGTTTGTCGGCCTGAAAGGCCTAACATAATCCAATTCATGAGACTAAGCCCATCCATAAATTACGTCACACAAAATTTTGATAAAGTGTCACAAAACAGCAAAACACTCCTAAAAGTGTGACGTACTTTATGGATGGCCCCTAACAAATTAAAATGTTCATCATCGAATTATTTCCGTGGCGCAGTTTTGAGAACTTTTACTCTCCTATTTATCGAAAATTTACTTATCGATATAAATTATTATGGAAAATCTTTAACGATGAATCTGTCTTGACGTCTCAAGTTAATCCCGTGGTAACCTCCATCCGACCACCTATGGCCCGAGCGCCGCTCAGTTCTATTTAGACCAGATTCCGGCCGGCCATTAAAATATCTCATAAACGCGTGACGCAGAGCATTAATCCGCGCCACGTATTTACGACGCCCAAATCTTGGCGATTAGAGTTACACCGCTGTGTGCACAGTGATGTCACTGAGCAACTGGATAATGATTCATTAAGTTGGGCCAGAATGCGGTTGCTTGAATTTCCGTTTACTCAAGGCAGGGGAACTGTTGGTTTGTTGCTAGTTGTGCCGAGGACAAAGTATCGTGTCGAAATATTAACCCATTAATGGTCAAAATGAAACTAGCAGAGATTCATCAAAAATTTGTTGATTTTATAATTAAAGAGGATAAAAGGAATTAGGAAATGAGAAAAAAAAATTTTTTTTTTTTAGGCATTTTTGCGAGTTTTCTCACCTTTTCGGTAGAGTTTGGAGCGACGTTATTGTCGACAAGGTGGAGATTTATTTATTATTATAAAACTGTACCCAATCATATTACATTTAGCGTCAACAATTTAAATTTTTCCCTTAATTTTAAGTGTTCCCAAATTGGCACAGTGACCAAGAATGGGTTAAACATTTGCTCTATGATGCACTACTAGCGACCCGCCCCGACTTTGCATGGGTTTCTGTTCTACTTTACAAGTTCATTAGAATATGTTTGTATTATTTATCATTTTATTCAAAACATCCAGAAAGATTATGCACATGCAAACACATCCTATCATTCATAATATTTAAGATTTTTTTTATGAACTCATAAAAATAAATTGGCCAAGTCTAAATGTATTCTGGCTTCATAACGCTACAGACAAACAAACAACTGAACACATTTCCTCCTATTTCTCCAGACTAGTAATATTCCCAATTATATATCTAAAGATTTATTTAAAGTTGGCCTTTCAACCTCATCTAAGTTTTGTCAGTTATGATAAAATTTATGTAACAGACAACTTATTGTCTAAATGGTCTTGTTATCTACAGTGTAAAGCGTGAACAAACCCATTTGCCGGCAAGGTCGGGTCAAGGTTAGCAATGTTGGGTAACAGACTGCTTCGTATATCACACCTGTTAGAATGCCTTTCATAATTAAAACTTTTGAAGTCACAAGGCTAGAATAAATTTAGTTACTAATTTATTCTGCTACCTTTCATTTGCTCGTGTTTATTTAATTAATTTTTCTGACTGTAGAGACTAGAAATCAGAATCATTTGTATGAGCTCCTTACCTCAAGTGAACTGCTGTTTGCCAACTGACTTGTAAATGGATTTTATATGATCTTGGACCTATTCTGATCGTTATATAAACCACACTGGATACATGTATTTGTATTAACATTAAACACTATTCCCTAGCAAAATGGCAAACAAGCCTTAGACAGATTAAGCTAGGAGTTGCATGCAGTTTCTAAGACTGCTGTGCTAATAGGGGCTATCTGAAAGAGAATAAGACACCACATTTTTCAAAGTATTGCTTTCCCATTATACTCAAAGCCCAGAAGCCATTTCCACAACTATCTTAGTGTATTTGGCAGCTAAAAACTTCGTCGAGTACTTTGAAATATCTGGTAGACAGTTGTACAGGGTTGTTGGGGGTGTGTTGGGATACTGACTGAGAAGTTGAGCGCCAGGCCGAGCCGGATGGGGTGCGTGGGCGGCAGCTCGGTCATGGCGATGTCGGAGGCGGCCTTGTAGGCCACGAGCGAGTTCTCGGCCGCCTCCTTGCGGTCGTTGCCCGTCGCGAACTCCGCCAGGTACCGGTGGTAGTCGCCCTGCAATAACACAAGCATAAGTTACACACTGCACGGCAATGGAATCGGTAAGACAAGACTACCAGTCATTTTCTGATTCTTCTGGTAAGAAAGTGGCAGGTATAGGTTGACGGAGGTTGCGTCTTAGCCACACCCCGTTATTAAAGCTGCAACAATTTGTTAGTCATTGTGTGACAATAAAACCATATTAGTTGATTTAAATGAATTTTCAACACTGATACTAATAAGGGGTGTGGATATAACAATTTAAAGAAGAAAAATCAAGTCTGCAAAAAATACAACTAGGTCAGGGCAGTCCAAAATAGCCCTAGGTGCCACCCACAAAAATATCTAAATAAAAATTGGGATATTTAAACAAAGAAGATAAAAAAAAACGTATGGGCAGCAACAGTTTGGACAGCCCTGCACTAGGTAAACAACATAAGCATAATATCACGCCAGAATTTCCAGAGTGGATAGGCAGAGCAGACAAGATTCTAATCATATTCCACTATAAAGTTGTGTTCAACCGTCGACCGCACCGATGTGCATTAAAACATGGTTGCTCGGGGAATGACAATTTATTCAATAAACTTAGCCTATTTATACAGTCGTAGAAAAATCTCAACACCGCGATTCAGGATTTACATGGCGTCTTACTAGCGACATCTATCGTATTCTAACTACACTAAATCTGTAAACTATGTACATAGAAATCTCGCGTGAACTATCAGTTCGCCGTTGAACAAGTTGCTTTTGTAAACTGTCTAGTTCCAAAAGAACATAAACGCTACGAAATTGCCTTGTCTCAGTCCTGTTCATAGCAATAAAGAAGGAATAAGGAATATCCTAAGTGCTAAACAAGTCGTCAAACCCACGAATGTTAAAGGCACTGTAGAAACATGCAAATAGATTTTCTCTCGATCTAGTAACTGGATACGCTATCTTCACGGACAGGGTTACGCTATCTTATCGGCGCATTCTAGCGTGGTCGTTGACTATCGCCGCGAGGGCGCGCGCCCGGCAACGGCCTCGCCAATATATTATTATAGCCTTCTATTTTTCTTGCCATTTAAATATTTTATTGCCATATTTTTATTTCGATCTAGCGAAGCATCTTGCATGTCGTTTTATCATGCAACACACGAGGGCCGCGGTGATATCACGCCCTTTGCTTATTTAATAGATAAACAAAAAGATTGTTGCGCCATTAATTAAAAATAGATACGGGCGAGTAAGTTCGCGCATGACATTACTCGCTTTTACAGAACAGTACGTTACTCTAGTAAGCTTAGCACGGCAACACGCTCTAATCGCACGCGCGGATAGTCTACCCGTCATTTTCTGACGTTTCTAATTAGACAGTGACAGATATAGACTATCTCGTGCGTATCTATACTCGCGCCTTGCTGTGCTAATTCGACTGTCTCCTTCGTTTTGTATTCTCTGGCTACAGCTTTTCCACGGAAAGATAGATTGCAGGGACTGTACTTAGGGTGACACGCGAGCGACAAAGGTCGTCGAGCTAGTTCGCGTGCTCACTCGCCCGTCTGTCCGGGCTTTAATTATCAAAAGCAGATCTCCGGCACATTTTTTATTCATAAACAACTGCAGCGAGCTTTGAGCTTCCGATTCCAACAATGCGCAAAGCAAACTCATTAAACCGTTAATGGGTTTGCGGAGGAGGCGCGGAATGTACACGGTGTAAAACAATCCTCTCTCGTGCGCTGTGATGTAGTTACCGGGACCCTTGGGATTTGCTTTATCGTCAGTCCGTCTCAAACAACTATTTTATTTCTTTGGTTGCCATGGGGACGTCTCCTGAGTGACCCATTAAAAATCGCGATTTACCAGGATATGGCCCGTTTTAAATTTTAGATTTCTACAATTATAAAAACTTTAATTTAATATGCATCTGCTTAGTATAAAAAAGGACCTAGACAAGTTTTTCTAAGCAACTATCATAGTCGTCTCCTGATACACGAGGCAAAATAGCAACACGAAAAGGTGGATTGGTCCCACTAAGTTTGTTTCACTAATTGTTACTGCTTTAAGCTAAGCGTCCACTTGTCGGTATCGTACGCATCGGACGTATCGCACGCAACTGATTGTAGTATTCTTTGTATAGAAACTCATACAAGTGCGTCCACCTGTCCGCATCGTACGCATCGCACATCGCCATATATCTGATTGAATGCGATACGTCCGATGCGTGCGATGCGGACCTGTGGACGCCTACCTTTAGAAGCTTGAACAGTTACTCTGTTGGTAACATGACGTCTTTCTTCTTAGGGTGTTAAAGAACATGGATATAGTCCAATCATGGTGTTACCCCATGACCAAAGGAAACCACTGGCGCACAGACATTAAAAAAAAAAATAGACAACCGCCTACCTATTCTACAAACCCGATATAAAGAGAAAATACTCTATTTATATGAGACTTATGCACTTGCCTACATGCTACTCAAAACTTGTTTAGAGTGAATACATTTTTAATACTAAGCCACATTCAGAGCTAAGTAGCGCCAGTGAAAGCTTTGCACATCCCAAAGTTTCCCACTGGCAACAATTCGTGCCTACTGACCCACTTCACGCGACTAACTTTCTGCTTAAACTTAAACAATACTCGAGTCTGATACTATAATATTCTGCGCAATGTTCGGTGAACTTTAAGGTTATTGGCGATTCTTGAATGGAAGTTAAGTTTATACAGATTCAGGGCCCTCGTCCAGCCGATTGTGTACCGACGCGACAATGGCGACATCAAATATTTACAGCTCTGCCCAGCCAGTTACAACCACAAATGTAAAGAGGTAGTTGTCTTTTTTGCAGCCTCACTTTTATACTATTCAGAATAGTTAAGTTACCTAGATTGGTGTCTATCAAAGGAGACATACATGACGATACCAGTACCATTACCATTTGGCATAGAGAATTTAACTTCTACAAGTGACCAATAGTGGCGCTGTAAAATTGTATTTAGTGGCGCCGCACACGGGACATCGGCCACAGCCACAAACGCCACCACGAGAAGCTAAACACAGCTACAAAAATAGTTTAACGCGCGACAGCCACTTGTTAAGTTCAGACAACCTTTTAGTGGCCGGTGCGGGCCACAAGAAGCGAGCCGCGGCGATTGTAGCGTGTGGCGGCCACCGGCGTCAACCGTGTACGGCGGAGTCTACATAAAATCTATGACTATAGGAAATATGCCGGTGGCGGTGTTTTGTGGGCCGGTGGCCCGTG
Organism: Adoxophyes honmai; assembly: GCA_005406045.1. Lineage (NCBI taxonomy): Eukaryota > Metazoa > Arthropoda > Insecta > Lepidoptera > Tortricidae > Adoxophyes > Adoxophyes honmai. The sequence goes on along the minus strand of BHDV01004122.1, from coordinate 95,400 downwards.
TGCGGTCACTGTAAGTGAAGTCATGGTAATGATAAGACAGATGCGGCCACCAGCAGCCTTGTACTGAGAGTACTGACCTTCATTTTGTAATAGAAGACTTTCGACTCGCCGGTCTGCGAGGAGGGGATGAGGTGTTTGTCGAGCACGGCCAGGATGTCGGAGCAGATGTCGCGCAGCTCCTTCTCCACCTGCGACCGGTATGCGCGGATCATGCTCAGCTTGTCTTCCGCGCCCTGGGGACAAATAGACATGTTAAATACGATGCTAGCTTTAGGTGCAAGGGCATACCTTAATATAAAAGATATGATGAAGGAAATTCGTAAAGGCCAAGTCTGAGATGGACGGGGGTCTACACTGATGAAAAAATTTTATGGCAGATTAAGTTGCTATAAATATTGCAGAAAGGGTTTCACAAATTACAGATTTCTAAGTGCTCAACGAGAAAAAGTTTAGGAACCTCTGCTTTAAACTAACGCCGGTATGCTAATTCCAGGAACAGGTAATCAGAAATTTCAAGTACGGATTTTTTTTAAGAGTGCTATCTGTGTCTTACGATTACGATCAAGATCGTGACGTCACTTGACATAGTCTATTGACCGCTCCTTCTGTTTGTTTCGCATCAACGCAACACTGCGCACTTTTATGTGTAGCGTAATTAAATTGCACTGATTTTCGTGCACGTGAATTCGAGTAAAATTTTGTTTTAAAAAAAATATCTTACGAATTAATTGGTCTAATTTATCTCAATGGGAATTTGCATGTCATGCTGATGGACATATGATGCAAGTGCTTATTATGTAAAGGCGATACGTCGCCCGGATTCCTTCGATCTTCAAAGCAGCCAGACTGGTTATTGATTAATTTCAAAGTTACGATGATGATGAAATATCTAAAATTTTAAAGCAATACATAAAACTGCCCCTATTACCAAGCGGGCATTAGCCTACGCCCTAGCCGCTATAGGTACAAGTGTAGTGGTGTAGTTACATCGTTTCAGACAGTGACATCAGTGAACTACAAAGCAATGTTTGCAGGCCCCGCCCGCCAAATCAATTAGAGCCTAGGTGAAAATAAAATTAGCAAATGGACTTAACTAACATCTGTGACGCTGACGCTTAAAAAATGGCTGCAATATAGGAAAGCTCGTCAGTGCGCTGCTACAAACAGGCAGTCGAAAGAAATCAACAAAACGAAGTGTAGTTAAATTTAATGTTTATTTCGCGGAGATAAAATCGGCGATAATATCTTGCCATCAAAACGTCAACTAATTACGCACATTGTTGGGCAGTTTTCACACACCGGCCCGGCGTCGGATCTAGATCGTCGCGACAAATTAGGGGCATTTTGCTAAATTACCGGAATGCCTCGGACGTGGCGGCATAAAGCGCCTCGCGTGGCCGTACTATGACCCAACTACGACGTAGGTACTGCGGTCAGTTACCCGTGAAACACAAGCGTTTTGATACAAATCAAATCTAGGTATTACGAGTGCATAACCTAGATCGTAAAGCTAAGTTTTTTCTCTAGCGGCCTAGAAGTCTGGTAAAGTAGGTTTGCCCTAGCAGAAACTTGTGTATCGATATTGACGTATGCATAGGTCATTCCAGGGTACAGGTAATTTTTGTGGCAACTTGCTCTCTGTACATGCGATGTGACCACACCCATTGAGACTTAGTTTATTTTGGTGAAGGCTCCGTGAAGCTCCCTCCACGCCCGCGGTGCGGCCTCAAATTGCCGTCAAAAACTTACAAAACATCGCATATAAAGGGCGCATCGGAGCGTAACGACTTTTTCACCAATTTTATTATAACCTCGTTCTAGAAACTGTTTTTAGTTTTAGAAGGAAACATTTTAACGGAAACAACTATCGTATTTTAACGAAGCGTTAATTTAATGGACGGGGTATTTACAACGGGTCATTGAAATTCTGACGGGTTCTATTGAATATAAAATGACGCGGCTCGTCACTGAATAATTTAATAGAGACATTTGCATGCGTAGGTGCAATGCAAGTTTGATAAATAACGGTGAGTGTAATGATCTCATTGATAATTGTGGCAGAACAATAAGTGGGAAAGTCTCACTATTACTTATTTCAGCCTGCAACATACTGAGCTTAGTCATAGGATAATTAAATATGATAATGCTCGTGTTTATTCCGGCGGCCGTAAAACGCGGACCGTATCAGACGTGAACTTGTCTGTGAATTTATAATATCATCATAAATTGGGTAGCACCTGGAAGTCGTACGCGATACATCTAGTGTTATTTGCTACGGGGAAAGTGGTTTGATCACTATTAGGATTAAGTTATAGATGACCTGAGAGCAAACTTTGTAGGAGTTTAATTACAGCGATCAATAAAAATTTCTAAAACTAAACTTTACACTTTTCATGTACCAGCTGAACGCACAACATTCACATTTGACCTCAATCTCGGAAATTAAACAAACCCATTACAAATGTAACGTTCATTTAAATTGCGCTTTTTGCGGATTCTCCTCCCGGCCAGACGTAGCAAAAAGCGGCCTTGATTGATTTTCACACTTCGTACAGTTTACCCAAAGTCTAAGCTAACGGTGGCGGCGAACGAGTCCCACTTGAGGATGCTGCCGTCGTGAATTAAGGTCCGACCACACCGCCGCGTGAAATACGGGGACAGTACGCGATCGTAGTGACGAAGACTGACTTACGACTTAAAAACGTCACGCATGTGATATCTTTGTTATTCCGTACCGTCATATTCATATAGTATTTTACGCATCGTTGTGATTGTGACGTACTTTTAAGTGTGCAAATATTTGTGCTTGCTAAAAGTGAGTTTAAGTGTGCAACTATTTGTGCTTGCTAAAAGCGAGATACCTACGTTCTATGTCACTTGTAGCTTGACTCTAGACGAGACACCTACGATCCCTACAGCACACTAATATTCGAATATTCGCGCGATAGAGCGATAAGAGAATTCTACGCAGAGGGAATCGCTGACACCTACAGGTATTAATAAAAATATTGAATAAACGATACTCCAAAAATCTTACTATTCTTAGGCCGGCCACATACATACGGAATTCCGTTTCGGAATCTCGAATCGGACTGTCCGAACGCATTAAATCCATACGACATCTATGGACCAGTCACATACCTACAGACGGAAATTTTCCGTTTAGAATTCCGAACGGAAAGCTTCCGTCTGTATGTGGCTGGGCCATAGGTTTGTAAGTTTGTATGGATTGACTGCGTTCGATTTTCCGATTCGAGATTCCGAAACGGAAGTTTTCCGAATGTACCTATGTGGCCGGCCTTAGCTTGGCAAAGCGAGGTACGAGTGGGGTCGCTCGCGAGATAATCTGTATCTGTCACTATCTCACTAAGGGTGAAGTTACATTTATCAGCATCGAATCGCATTTAGCTGGATGATTTTAAACTCACTATACGCATCGCATGCGTTCGGCTGCTATAGCATATTTTTATCTGCTTAAATATCCTATCGCGTACTTTTATATGCTGCCGCATGCTATCGTATGCTGTCGCATGCTATCTGCAATCACGACGCCGCAGTTGAAATGTAAATTAAAATTTTTCCTCGTCTATGTTTATGAAATATAGGTAATTATTGAAATTATTGGAAGTAAACAATTTTGTGCACTTTGATAGATGAACACGTTGTGATAATGACATTAATGACGCGTTCGGCCGCCCATTCGCACTCTTCCTTCTTTTCTTTGAGTAAGCAGCCTTTCTCATTCGTAAGCATCCCGCCTCTCACTCTTAAGCAGCCGTTATCAATCGCAAGCGTCATATCGCACGCGTAAGCATCTATTCTCATCCGAAAGCATCTAATCTCACGCTTTAAGCAGCCGTTCTCATGCTTTATCTTGATTAAGCATTCTTCAGCATGAGGAATCGACAGTTACACTTGTAAGCATTTAATGCTGAAGCTGAATCGATGCTGAAGGGTGAATTGATGCTGACGCATATCCATACAAAAGTGCGTTTTTGTATGGCAAAATGCGATTCGATGCTGATAGATGTAACTTCACCCTAAATATCGCGACACATCTGCGGAACGTACGGCGCCGAACGTTCGGTTGAATAGGTACGCTCGTGGTGCTTTTGAAGTCTTCTATGACACCAGCTGAGCGTCATAGATGGCTTGAAAAGCACTGCGAACGTATCCCAACGTTCGGCACCTTAGGTTCCGCAAATGTGTCGCGAGTCGCGACACTAGACGTCAAAAAATGGCCGATAGCCTATTTCTCGCGATTATCTCCCCTCGCACGTGTTGCCTAACCTACTGCTCTTCAGAAGAGATCGACGTTTAGAAATTAGGTGTGGGTTGAAAATGAAAGGAACTCTTTATCATTTTAGTAATTCGGCATGAAACTTGGCACGATTTTAGAGATTAAGTTCGCGCAGCGCCTTTTCTAGGTAAAAGCGATGCGCGAGCTTAATAACCCTACTACAGGGATGGTGAACCAATGGCACGCACATTAAATAGTTCAGGCACGCTGAATGATAGGTACAGACGAATCTATCCAGACAAATAATTGTAGTAATTTTGTTCTAGAATATTAATAAGCATAACATACCTATTTGATGGCACGTTATAGCTATAAATACCATTTGTCTCATAAAAACGGCACTTGAATCACAAAAGGTTCGCTATCCCTGCCCTACTACAAAAATCTTACTAAGGCCATTCTTGTGCCGGTAACTATACGTGGAATTGTTAGTCCTAGTCATCAAAATTGGCAAGACTTTTCGTGGTGGGTGTAAGTGCGCGCATCGCTTTTATGCGCAGCGCAGACGACAGACTGTGCGATCGAGTCTGCGGCGCACAAAGAGTCTGCGTGGATTGTATGCTTTGTGCGCCGGACTTTTTTGTGCGTTACTGCATATAATTCCATAGGTTCTATTTTAAATTTTTCACAGACTAAAAAGCCCGTCGCGGATAGTCTGTCGTCTGCGCAGGGCCTTACTAGGCTGGAAAAAGCGATGCCCTAACTTACCCCTATCGCTTGAAATCTAGCCAAGATTATTTCCGACGACTATAAATAATTTTTTTATATTCTTTTGTATGTTTAGTGTGGGATGACAAGTCACAATAAGGTTTCAATCATGTTTTTCATCATTATGTTCACGACGCTTTAAACTGTGTATTAATTAATTAGGTTATAATATACTAAATTATCAACTTCAGATGTGAGCTTTCAGGGTTTTAAGAGCCGGAATATGTTACCTCCCGTGGATGAGTGACTCATACCAACTATATCTGAATCATACAATGTATAATTAACTTTCAATTCCGGCACATTACAGCACATGTGGTGGTCAATGTACGACAACTTTAATGAGAACATAGTAACTAATGACTTGAACACAACTAAATATGCTAAAGCAACAGTTTTGTTTAATCTTTAAAACTTACAACTTCATTTGTTATGTAGATTCGTGACTCCGTCCGGTTGCTGTAATGCGGCCGAAACGTCGAGGTAAAAGTAACGCGAAAGTTCCGCTAAGTGATAGATTTTTTTTTTATAATCCAGTTCCCCTTCAACACTCCTATAACTATAATAGCTGTTAGCTTTTTCCCGCGGCGACGTCTGCGTAAAATTCGCTTATACTTATAACTATCGATCGCAGATAAAATTAACATACACTTGAACCAGAAAGCCAAATCCCTTAATAATAGGACTTATAAAATTCCAACTACCAGGTTTTTTTCAGGATTAAAAACGGCTTTTTTGCTTAGGTTTGGAACTATCTTTATGCGTCTGAATCCCAAGTTACCTACTAAGAGTGAAAAAAAATGGATACACTTCACATCTTTGTATTGAGGCAATCTCCACATATTTCGGAGCAATTCGTGACCCATCATCAGGAGCAACGCGTTACAGCGACCGCAGTGAGATTTTATCTCACGATGTGCGAGTATCACATAAGTTTCACAACCAGTGTGATTGATAAAATAAATCACTAAAAATGAGAAGTACGTCTTCTGAATAGGTACGTTGTTTTTAGAGAACTGCGTGTCGAAAGGAAGCGAGGGTTAGATTAGAAGTCTAGAGAGGGTCTTTTGCCCAGCAGTAGGAAGCAATGAAGGGAAATAAATAAAAACATTTGCGTCACAAAAAACTGATGTTGTCAATGACCTACATTGTTAGAAGGTAATGATTACTCAGGTTATTATCCTGTGAATCATGCCAGCACTCAAATTGACGCAGCTAACACTTTCGTCACTCTTGTTTGTATGTCTGCAGTCATCCCTTTCATACATCACTAGAGGAATAAAGACATCATTACCGCTCCAAAGAGCATACACTCTTCGCTGGTTAAAGGGCGAAATGCCTTTGACCTTAACTACATAACCTTGGGTTACACAGTCCACTAGGGTCTAACTTTAGATATGCTAGATGGCACTTATTAAGTCAATTACACTTCTCATTGAAGTTACTCTCAAAGAAAGTACAGTCACGAACCGGGATTGTTGAGCCACTTGCCACTGTACGCAAATTAGACGTGTAATCAATGACCGATGCAATGTGACAGACTAGATGTCAGCTATTGGATTAGTACCTATTACACGACCAAGTTACAAACATAGGTAAGTGGCTCAATAATCCCTGTTCGCGATGGTACCTAAGGAACCATTACGGTGCGAGTTGAGTCACGCACGTAATACAATCCCTGGAATATAACTCGGCAAGATTTGAAGTAGAGAAGGCAAGTTCGTAAATTGGTTTCCTATGGAAAAACTATGCACTACTTAGATGCCAGACTATCTTGCACGCAACTCGCCTTAAGCTTCTTGTTGTGCTAAGCATACTGCAAGCTAACATAGAATCCATCATTTCTCAGTAACTAGTAACTAAAGAATGTTGGTGATAAGAAATTAAATTAGATTTTATGGCAATTGTGGTGCAGCATAGTAAAAACAAAGAAATTCCTTGAAATATTTTCTAGAGACACAATTAATTAAGGTTAATTATCCTGTGGGGTGTCAGGATACTAATAACACTTCTCCATTTCTTCCATGGATGTTGTAAGAGGCAGCTAAGGAGAAAAGTTTAAGTGTGCCTTAGGCGACAGGCTAGCAACCTGACACTATTATAGAACCTCTTCAATCTGTCTTCAAACCTAAAACTATGCTAGATCTGGCTGTGAAGCATGAAATAGTCATAAGCATGGTTTTGTCTATGTCACGTTTTGTGTGCTCTGCCTACCCCATTTGGGAACACAGGCGTGATTGTATGTATGTAATTATTAGGATATTACATACAAAAGCAAATAACAATAATGCTGCACTGGAATTGCTGTAATACTTGAGACCAGCATGACATAGTATAGGATAGGAAATGTCATAAAACTACACAATATTTATTAAGAACAGTACTTAATACTATGTCTAAAGCTTTCATTTTGTTTACTGGCCATTATGTTAACCATTAACTTGTTAACTGCCCATATTTACCAAAGATATTAATTTGTAGACACATTATCTTCAGACTTTTGATCTCATTAAGTCAATCATTACTCTAAATAGTCTAAATCATGTAGTTCCTAGAAATAGTTACATGGAATAGTATTTACAATAGCTGTCCTAAACACAGTTTGAGTTGGACAGTTAGAATGGTCTTTTGTTTCTTTGTTCAATTTATTGATCCAAGCCATTGAAACAGGTCAATAGGTAGGGGCATGCCCAACTAGATTTTGCACCAAACCCTTGCAAACTATGTCAGTAAAGACATTTTTGCAACAATGGAATGGATAATTAGATAACATTTTCAAGTGTTTATCAAAAATGAAGTAGTTGTGAAAGGTTACAATTATTTTCCTTGATTGGGTAGGTGTAATGCAGAATAGAGTATGCTTAAGAGCGTGCACACAAAATTCGGTGATTTTGATGTTTTTCCAATGCTTTAGAAAGCTATAAATCCTTAAGTTTTTAAAGAAAAACTACTGTAACATATAAATAAACTCTTTTTCTAGGGATTAACGGAAAAAAATATTTTATTAGCAACACAGATTTCTTTTACTTAGCCAATTTGTTGAAGGGTTTTCACAAAAATACGCGTCAGAGCTGTCTTTCACTTGAAAATTTGCCATTAAAATTTACCATAAACGATATAAACTTGTTATTATCTGATAGACAATATAGTCTACTGGGGATTAACGGATTAACATGAATCAAATTATTGGTTTTTATTATTCAAATATCATTTTACATAATTTCAAAGTTGAACCATTACTTTATTTTTTTTCTCATTGATTTTAATGTAATTACAAATGAAACAATTATATTGTAAATTTACAGAATATGTTTAGTCTAACCATATTTTTTTCATGGCTAAATATGAGTTAATTTACATTTTATGTTTTTTTAAACATTGGTCCAAAACCACTAAGGTCAGGTGGGGGAAGAGAAACGCAGGGATAAGAGGGCTCTACAGACCATAATCACTCATAACTCGACGAGTTATGGTCTGTGGTGCCTCTTACCCCTGCCCTGCCCCTGAATTTCTCTTCCCCCACCTGATCTTATATTACGTTCGTAAAAAATGTGTGCGCCCTCTTAACAGTAAACACTTATTCCCACATTAAATGATAGTTCCCTTTTTACCTGCTATTTAATCAATTCAGTATGAGTAAAAATAGATATGTTAGAACACACTCCTTGTCCCTATGATCTGACAATGTCTGTTATTTTATTAGTGACATCAAAGTAAGACTAAAAGGGCAAGGGGCCTAAAAAAATGATTGGAAGCACTAATACTGGGAATGTGATAACTTGAGATAAATATTTGAGTAATTAATAAGCCTGCCCAGCAAGTTTAGCACATCATGACGCGCAATACACCTGTCACTGTCTAACTAGACCTGTCAGACAATGACAGGTAGTGTATACCACACCTCTGTTGTTGCATGTGTAGCTGTGCTAAGCCTACAGCTAACATATATCAAGTTGAAGAAAAATTACCAATCCTTTTTAGATTCCTGTGGTCAGTGACAGATATAGCTTATCTCGTATGTGACTCGACCTGCGCCATGCCGTGCCAGACGCTCTAGAGTTATCATCATCATCTTCATCAGCCTATATACGTCCCACTGCAGGGCACAGGCCTCCTCTCAGTTTGAGAGGGCTTGGGCGATAGTTCCCACGCGGGCCCAGTGCGGATTGGGAACTTCAAACACAACGTTGAATTACTTCGTCGCTGTGTGTAGGTTTCCTCACGATGTTTTCCTTCACCGAATAGCTCGTGATAAATATCAAATTTGATATCGCACATAAATTCCGAAAAATTCAGAGGTGCGAGCCCGGGGTTTGAACCCACGAGCCTCTGCTTGAGAGGCCACAGTTCGAACCGCTGGGCTATCACAGCTTATAAGACAATAAAATAACTTACTTTTGTTTCTTCCTTCTGTTCGATGGATGAGATGATCCTCCATGAAGCTCGGCGGGCACCGATGACATTCTTGTAAGCAACAGAGAGCAGGTTCCGCTCCTCCACTGTTAGTTCATTATCCGAAACGTTACGGGAGGCTACATTTTTCATTGCCTCAACCATTTCTGAAAATCAATTGTTTGACAACTTAGTTTTCATTTGAAGAAATCTTGAATGAATTCACAGGACAAGTAAAACTAACATGGATAATGTAAATTATGATAATATAAGCAGGGACATGGAATTGTGCTGTAGTTCTGCCTAAATCCTCCATAATCATTTTAGTAACCTCAAAGGATAATTGCCAAAGACATACAATGTAGGGAATACTCATTAAATAATGATGTGCAGAAACAGTGGAATAAAGATCTATTCCTTTCATTCAGTTGGGTAATTTATTATATGGATCCCATGGGCATATTGTCAGATGGACATAATTAGTCTTGTTCAACCCCTAATCAATAGAAAAATATAAATTCCTAGCTTGTCTCAAATACCAGTTTTGGTGGAAAACATACATACAGGTTTTAATTCTCAGTGAAGACTGTCTCCTACTAAAATTTGTCTTAGATGGTTATTGATCCATTAAATACACAATGACTTCATTACATCAGCCATTGAACACAAACTTCATGAACTATCTGTTAGCAGTTACCATTCCATGGTCAAGAGTGGAAAATCAGTCAGTAAATGATGCCATCATCCCATACATCAGAAAGTTATGCAATAAATTAATTATTTACTGGGTAAATCCAAGTAAACTGCTACTATCACCAGTTTTACATAACAGGTGCATAGAAATTGGCTGCAGGCTGTGTGTCGAACTTTCTACTCAGCATCTGTCATATTTTAACATTTCTGAAATACTTCTGTTCACGATTTTTGCAAGGATTCGACGCAATTCAGTCCCCATGGAGACAAATACCGATGTCGACAGGAAAATTAAACGAAAATGGTTACGAATCAGTTGTACTACAATTTTCATTCAAAGGCCTTATCGAAAGTATATGCGTATGTAAATCAGATAGCAAGAGATAACCTGCACAATGATGGCATTATCATCTTAATTCAAAAGATGAATGCGATAACGCGATTTTCTCAGATACATCGCGAACAATAGGTGAAACCGAGGAGGGCGTTCAAGAGACAAGCCTCGATACTGATCCTGAATGACTAACATCATTTCAAGACCGCTAAGCGAGCAATTCCATCAAGGTGGGACATGCATGAACGAATTCAATAAGATCGATCGTAGTTTAACTTCGCTCGGGTGGGAAAATAGGTGACACTTTTTTCTTCTCGAACTTTTCGCTCTCAACTTGAAACGAATCTATTAAAATCCTACAGAAAACTAAGTTCATTAAAAATAGCTACCGACGCCAGGACCTTCTGTCCCTGATTATCATGTTTTACATCAAGAATACCCAAGGAATAAGGTAAAGGGCATCCCACCGGCGGATGACGCATCGATCGCTGACCAAGCCTAAAGAATGCCATTGATTTGTTACAGTTTCCAATGAAAACTGTATTCAAAACAAAATATTAACAATTATCCTTCATTGAATGGAATTAATCAGGGGCGCAATCATTGTTAAGACATACATTTTTTTCAGACTATCACCAATTCGTCTTTCAACTGTCGGCAAAATTGAGAGAATTTTCGCCTTCCTCCAGACAAGATATCACAGAAATATGTACTCACCATCATAACGCTCGGCCTGCTCGGCTAGCTTAGCTTTATACACATTATCTTCCCGTTCAGACATTGTGGATGACAACTGATTTAAACACTAACTATATCCGAACTGAATCGCCAGGTCACTAATTCACCAAGATGGCCGCGCCCGCCAACCGAATCCGAATTCGATCTTCAACTAAACTCCGCCCATGACGTCATTGAAATGGCAACTTCCGTTCATAAATGTTGCCAGGCTTTATTCAAAGTACTACTAATAATCGATAGAAATAATTTTTAACCAACGTCAAATAAATAAAGGGGACCTCAAGCACATCTCAAAGATTCGTTTTAACGACTGTGCATTTGACAACTAAGTAGTCCTGAATCGCCCGTCGATGATTAAGCTACTAAAAAATGATTGCATTTGCAGCCTGAAAGTAACATTTTGCTTGCTGTCGTATGTATTTATTCCAATCGTTTTATAGACATTACGGCCTTTGTAGTATCGCAATAAAATTAACACGTCATAAAAAAATAAAAATGATTTTGAATAAGTGCACAGTTAATTTAGTTCGTAAAATGCGCGCTCAGAAACAAATGTAGCTTTGATTGACTAAAAATGTAATATGTAATTAATATTACGTATCATTTATTTCTCATAAGACTAACAATAGCGTTTATAAGAAAGCTATAAAATTAAATTACACAATACCAAAAAGATTAAAAGAAAATAAGTACTTAAAATTAAAAATTATAATATTATTTAGGATTGCAAACAATAAAATGCATTTCGGTTCTTAATCTAGTTTAAGTTGGTTTATTAGGGTTTCGTACCCAAGGTATTATATACTAAGACTTCGATATCCGTCTGTCTGTCTAACCGTCTAGCACCAGGCCGTATCTCAAGAACCGTAACAGTTAGGCAATCGAAAGTTTCACAGATTATGTGTTTGTATTGTCGCTACGACAACAAACACTAAAAACAAAAAAAAATAATTAGGGGGAGCTCCCATACAACAAACATGTTTTAGTCGATTTTTATAATACGTCACAAACCGAAATTTATCTTTGACTTATCTAGTCAATGGTACGGAACCATTTGTACGAAAGTCCGAATCACACTTGACCGGTTTAAAAAATGAAATAAATACAATAAAATAAAATAAAACCGGCCAAGTGCGAGTCGGACTCCCGCACGAAGGGTTCCGTACCAAAAAAAAGCAAAAAATAAATAAGTATGTTTTTTGTATGGGAGCCCCCCTTAATTATTATTATTATTTTGATTTTAGTATTTATTGTTATAGCGGCAACAGAAATACATCATCTCTGAAAATTAGGCAATAGCTCTTACCGTTCCTGAGATACAGCCTGATGACAGACGTACAGACAGACCGACACAAAAACAGACAGTCAGACAGCAAAATCTCAGTAATAGAGTCCCGTTTTCACCCTTTGGGTACAGAACCCTAAAAACAGCATAGAAACGTTAAGAAGCGTACACGCGCACGAAATACAAACTCCTTGTTCGATTCCTTCAGGATATTATTTTACCAAAACGGTTCACCAAATTAAAAAGAAAATAAATTTTAATTTTAAAATAGTTGAAATCAATTTCCATGCATGGCAATGTCTTTAGATTATTTAGAAATAATGTTGTAGAGTAGTCATATTGCAAAAGTTCGGTATTTTTTTAATTTTATTAATACAACATGTAAGTAAAAATAATCATCTGTTTTAAATTATATTAATTACCGAATAAATATGAAATAGATGAGACTTGTTATTTTTCTTTGCACTCAAGACAAAACCGTAAAATTTGGACTATTTCACGGCATCCCTAGATGCTGTCAACTGTCAAACTTCACGCTTGGCGGCCATCTTTTGATATCGTAAATCTGTCGGTATTGTTGATTGTATTTTCTTGATTTTTTTAGCTTTTTCTGCATTTACTTGACACGCCATCAAGATTAAACATTTATTTTAATTCATAATAATCGAGAATGTACCCTTGAAATATCCGATATTGCAGTGTATGTGACAATTCGGTGGGCAAATAGATTTATTTTTTACAGTGCGATTATTCGTTTAAAACGGCTTAGAAGCCTATAACTTAGGCTTCTTTAAACAGCGACAATGTCTAACGTGAGCTATGATCTTGATACGTCGGGTGGGCTTATGCCGGTAAGTTATTTCTGACTACTTTTGTGAAGCCATAAGTTTCATACTAAATTTCTCTGGCGCCATTTTAATTTGGGCATTTTTGATGGAACTACAGCTTGTTTGTGGCTGCATGCATGTTTTTTTATATACTTTCTCGTTTTTCAGCTTATTAAGGCGCTAATAAAGCCTCCAGACGAAGAGGCTAGCACACAGAAAAGTAAAAAACCTCAGCATCCTTACTATAAGAGGCCTGGTAAAGGTCATAACCACGACTCCTGTGACGCGTGCGGGGAAGGCGGCGACCTTATTTGCTGCGACCGCTGCCCGGCGAGTTTCCATCTTGGTTGCTAGTGAGTAATAAATAGTCATTACTTTTTTTTAAGCAATAATTTTCTTTGAGAATAAAGACATTGAATCTTAGTTGGAGATGACAGGAATAACCCCCATATTGAGATCTGTGATGTCTTTAATTTTAATACAGAATATATAGAATAGAACATGCTTTAAATAGAATGATTTCAGAATAAATTTTATTGTTGCATTTTAAATAACTGAACTTATACCTTGTTTGTTTAGGTAGTTAAAACAATGTAAACAATCTTGACATGTCTTTTTATTTAAACATACACTTTATAAATCGAAATCTTTACATTTTACAATTTAGGTATGAAAAAATGATTTACTTTCATAATTGAATTGTATAGTGTAACGATTTTCATTTTTAGACTGTGTATTTCAACAAAAAGACATGTCAAGATTGTTTGCATTGTTTTAACTACCTAAACAGCTAAGGTATAGATATTATTTTTTTCGTAGTAGGCATGGAAGTCTATGATATTATGTCAATAAATATTTTAAAAAATAAACATTAATTTGGAAGAATCTGTAATTTTTTTGATTAAAAAGGAAATAATTCATACCAAAAATTGTAAATGCTTTCATTGTTTTTATTGTATATCCAAAATGCCTTATAGATTTTTTTCTTTCTTCTATGTATCAAAATTGAAAAAATACATTAGTAAAATCATAAATATGTGAAATTCAGAATAACCACTAGCACAGATTACTAAATAGTTACTACGTAACAGATACTTCACTAATTCGAAAATTTCCAATACCTACTGCTATACTAGCCAACTCCGTCGCGGCAGCAACCACTGCATGCTAAAATGTGCCTAATTGCTCAAGCGTATAGTTGTAATTGCTTCGCATCGCGCGATCCCGTTGCAATCGCAGGGCTGCCTCTTCGGTGAAATTAAATTAACATAACTTTTTGTGTCTATGTTATTGAGAACTGTGAATACTGTGAAACTGTGAACTGTGAATCTGACTTATGTGGCAGTTTAAAATTGTATCGTTTATAAAATACATATTTTTATAAATTGGTGCTGACTGTACAATACATCTAGATGACACATAATCATAGACGTCATTGTGTAGGTAAAATAAAAAAATCTTTAAAAGTTACATCTGTTTTATTTTTATATATTTTTTTATAAATTTCTTAACCGTTCTAAATTCCCGGTTATTCAATTTAAGTGTTGCTTGATTTGCACCCATCTACAGCACATAATGACACCACACGGCATTGTAGGTACGCGTACGAACGAATCGAACTATTAAAATTTAACAACGTGCGTGCGCTTCGCTTGCGAACACCGCACTGAATCTAGTCCGCCGGCGGACTGAGACCGCTCGGCCGGGCGGTAGGTAATTATAGCGCGCAAGTACATGGAGTGACGGAGGCCTGCCACTAGTTGGTAACAGTTGGTCACCAACTAGTAACACTTAACTACACAATCATTAAAAAAAAACATTAAATCTATGGTGCGTCAGGAATCAACCTGTGTGATGGTACAGGTGTAACCGTATTATATCAATTCACAATGTCCTCCAGTGACCCGCCTCTAGATGAGAATGACATCCCAGCGGGGCTCTGGCTGTGCAAGGAGTGCGCTGGTTCGGACAGGGAGCAGCCCCCGAGCAGCCGCAGCAGCCGCGCGCAGTCCCCAGCCGACCAGAAACCTGACGAGAAGAAGACCAGGTACTCATCTGGTGCTTTACAGCCACTTCTAGCATAATTTTAGGTTTAAAAACATGGAGGAGGCAGAATAGTGCCAGATTGCTAGCCTGTCGCCTAAAGCATACTTAAACCAGTTTCCTTAGTCGCCTTTTACAACAGCCACGAAAGAAATGGAGAGGTGCTACTCTATCCCAACGCCACTCATTCAATAAATGCGAAACTCTGGCGGACAACACTTTAGGAAGGATCACCTATCCAAAACAACAAAAGTATTTTGAATAGAATCATTCAATGACTTTGTTCAACAGTGCTTTTAATTTTGCAGGTCGCTCCGCAACCGCTCCAACTCCACCAAAAAGACTGAAGAGGAAAGCAAGGAAATAAAAGATGAGAAGGAGAAGGAAAAGGAGCCTGAAAAAGAGCTGACTCCGATGGAGATTCTTGTCCGAGCAGCTCGAATAATGAATCCGCGACAGTTCGAGCTGCCGCGCGAGATGCGAGTGCCCTGCCCGTTTCCTGGGACTGATAAAGGTGAGGATTTTGTTGTTTATTTATAAAAAAATTAAATATCAGGATTATGAAGTTCATGCGCCAATAACAGGCATACAACAGCGTAGTAAACGTGTAAAATTAAAAAAGAAAATCAAAATTGAAACTTACTGTTTGCCTTGAGCATTCATATTCCGTTGAATACTGCTGACTCAAAACCGGTTTTGCGGCGCAGGGTTACTCGCAGATATAAATATTTATACTGTTTTTTTATTTGTTAAGACATCCATTCTCAGCATCTTTTTTTACACCAATTGTAATACCGTTTTGAAGCTATTGCGCGTTATTTAATAACCACTAAAACTCCGCGAACGACGTGCGCCAAGCCTAGCGAGCGCCAGCCTACCGCAGCAGTCTGACCGGTGGAGCTTGCCTAAACCGTTGAATGGACTCTCCTTGTACCAGATTGCAACAGTTCATCAACAGTCTTAACTCGTCCATGGTGCCGGCTAACCGTGCGTCTCGTTTCCAGAGAACGGCAACGGCAACGGCAAGAACGGCAACGGTTCGCTGGTGACGGTGGACGCGGCGGGCTGCGTGCCGCTGCCCGCGCGCGCCTGCTTCGTGTGCCGCGGCACCTGCAAGCCCGCGCCGCTGCTGGCCTGCGACTACTGCCCGCTGCTGTTCCACCAGGTGTGCTATAATAGTCCTGTAACAGCATTGAGGATAGAACCTATAGAGTACTAATGTCATCTTGGTTGTTCGGAAATTATTCCGCAAAACAATTGAAGTGATCG
>BHDV01004122.1:57690-77719 GCA_005406045.1 Adoxophyes honmai | reverse complement strand
AGCTTCGGCCAAATTTTGGCCGAAGCCGAAGGTTTGGCCGAAGGTGGATTTTTTGGCCGAAGGTAGCCGAAGCCGAAGCCGAAGCCGAAGCTTCGGTCGGACACTAATTGTGAGTGTTCCTTTAGCCCCAGCGACACATACGTCGAATAGCCGAACTAAACGATCCTACATCGCGCTAACGAAGTTTCTATGGTATAAATAAATACAACTTCGGTCGAAAGGCATAAGATCTCTCGATTGTAACTTTCCGACAGTTTAATTCTTGATCATCGAGTCTTGATTAGGTTTACTAGGATTTCATAATCAAAAGATCCCTGTTACTAAGACTTCTCTGTCCATCCGTCGTCAGCTCGTCAGGCTGTATGTCACGAACCGTGCTAGCTAAACTGTTGAAGTTTTCGCAGATTATGTATTTCTATTGCCACTATAACAACCAATACTGAAAATAAAATAAGATTTTTATTTACGGGGGGGCTCCTGCACAACAATCGTGATATTTTCGCTGTTTTGGGTCGATATAAATAACAGTAACATGAATTTTGTCAGTAAATAAATAGTAAAACTATTTTGTATTTTATGTATGAAAGTACTTGAAACACTTTTTTTTTAAGTTTTGTACATCTATTTCTTCCAAGTTTAACACTTTTTTTTTTTCACACTACCTTTAGCAGCCACACTATGCTACAGATGATTTGTTGGTTTGCTTGCAGGATTGGAAGCTAGTGAGCTCTGTGTCGGCGACGGAGCGAGTGGCGCTGTGGGACCGCTTCTCGGCCCCGGTGGACCAGCACGCGATCAAAATCGACTTTATACGGCGCGCGCGCAACCAGAGACCGGCTTTCCGGTAACTATCGATAAAATACAGATTTTTAACGATTTTTTTCTTCCAATGCACATGTGGCCACCAGTTGCCGTTGCTCACGAAGGCATTATAGTGAATTTTCCGCATGTGAAAAAAAACACTATACACTACAATATTATTCCATTTATGTGAAGGTTGCTAGTCTCGATCAAATATCAGATCACCGATTTTAAACAAGATATGTAACGAGCTGTTACCCGCGACTTCGTCTGCGCAGAATAAGTATTTCGGATTGCGTGGCGTAGAATATATGGCATTAAAATTATCACACAAATAATTTTTGAATCGCATTTGACAAATGTAACAGCTTTTTTAACAAATTGACGTCTGCCCGTGTTCGGGTCGCGCACTCAGCGACGCGTGACGTTTACCCCGCGCATGCGCGTCACTTCAACGGTTTTGACAGCGGACGCCAAAACTCGCAAATGGTATATTTTACCCCACTTACTTGAGAATTATCGTCGTATATTGGATAATTCACAGAATATCTTTACAATTTGTAGCCTATGTGTTATTCTGATGTATAAGCTACATTCTTATAAAGTGTCATTAAAATCCATTCAGTAGTTTTTGCGTGAAGGAGTAACAAACATCCATCCATACATCCATCCATCCATCCATACATCCATCCATCCATCCATACTCACAAACTTTCACGTTTATAATATTAGTAAGATTATTCCCGAGAGCCAGCGGTCTGTCGATTACCGGCGTGCCGGGAAGCGGTCGAACGTCATTCGAAAATGTTGTTATTTTTTTGTAGGACCAAGGTGCCAGTGGGAGTTCGCGGACGCGTCTGCGTGCCGGAGATGGTGCGCGGACATTATGCGCGCCCGCCGCCGCTCATGCCCAGTCGGCGGGAGTACGTGCGCTGCAGGAACGGTGAGCGACACACACACACACACACAGAGAGAGAGAGAGATACATATATATATATATACACAGAGCAGACACACACACGCACATAGAGACCCACGCACACAGAAACACATACACAAACCAGTGGTGCGCTAGCGGGGGGCGGAAGGGGCGGCCCGCCCCCCAGCCTGAGAGGACTCCAATTTCCGGAGGCGTTTAGTTTATTTGATTCTTTGGTTCAATGGGTGTAAAATTACTGTATTTCTATTTTAAAAGTTAGCTTTTTGTTTTTCTTACGCAGAATCACGAGCACTGTAGATTTGAAGGATAAAAGTGTCATCTCATGTGTGACAATATCCACTGTGCTATTTTTGTTCATACGCTCTTAAAATGTGCCGCCTAACTGGATGCGAATAATTTGTATGAAATCGCATTTTTCCAAAATCATTTTCGTAGTAGCAGTTCCTCAAATGGGTTTTTTCCCAGCGTTGTGTTTTTATCAAAAGTAGGTGGAATTTTTACGTTATTTTGTCTACGTAACATAACCTAAACCTAACTACGTCACTGTGTTGATTCAAGTTGAATAAAATGCTATTGTGAATGGATGCTTCGGTAAAAAACGACAGTGGGGAAAAATCAGTTTAGTGGAAAATGCGGATAGAAATTTGCTATTAGGATACAACAATATATTGGGAACTGCTTGCCCCATTTGGAGCTACAAGCGCTGTTTCGTGACACGAACAGCGTATTAAACCCAAATGACGTTCGCAGTCCTCAAGAACCAACCAGCCACGAGCGACTACGACGCTTCGGAAGACGAAGACGCCCCGAAACACCAGATCTGCCTGAACCTGTCGTGCGAGCGCCACAACCCGTCGTGCGAGCGACAGCACGCGGCGTGCGAGCGACAGCACGCGGCGTGCGAGCGACAGCACGCGGCGTGCGAGCGACAGCACGCGGCGTGCAGGCGGCGCGACGCGTCGCAAGAGCGGCATTCCCCCGCCCCGCCGTTACGGCCCGCGAGCCAGGACGACGTGGATACGGATCTTAAAGCTATATTGGAGCCTAAGGTAAGGTCTTATATCATGGTGACATTAGTGAATTTTTATTTTTTCGATATATTCGAGACTTTTATTAACTGAGGCCAGCGTCGTCCGCGCTTGAATGTTGTATAAATTATGATAAAATTACAAGCAATTCAAGAGATCTTTCATACTAACTTTGCGTCCCCCTTTTCTAAAAAAATATTTTACAAGTCAATAATGAACCTTCATGCTGAATTTCATCCAAAGAACTTAAAAAATGGCAAATTTTCATACACTTATATCCGGTAAGGGCTCATAATGTCCCACTCGCAAAATGTCCCACCACCAAAATTACGTCCCTTTCGCAAATGGTCCCATATACAAAATACCCCAAAACCATTACGTCCCTTTCTCTAAACGTCCCTTTTTCAAAACGTCCCATTGTTTTCGCAAAATGACCCTTCTGGAAAAGCCCCTTACGCAAAATGTCCCGTTCGCAAAACTTCTCTTTCGCAAAATGTCCCGCCTGCAAAATTCTTGTTTAAATGAAGAAACAAGTATCTGTGAAAAATGACATTTTTGGTACAAATTTTTATGTCCGACTGTACCTCATTGAGACGAATCAAATGAGCCCAAACTCGGTGGGTTCGAACGGGACATTTTGCGGAAGGGACTTTTTGCGAACGGGACATTTTGAGAAAGAGACGTTTTGCGAACGCGACGTAATTTATGTGATGGGGCATTTTGAGAACGGGACATTTTCCAGAGAGGTCGTTTTGAGAATGGGACATTTATAAAAGGGACCCTTTGCGAAAGGGACCAAGGGACATTTTGCGAGTGGGAGCCCTAACCTTATATCCATGTCTTACCTCATTTGGGGGTAAATTTTACAACATATCCTTATCTTTGTCAGCAGACATACAGCTCTTCGAGCTCCGCGTCAGACTCTGACACGGACTACGAGTCGGCGCCGAAGAGGCGGCGACCGGCGTCCCCCGCCACCGCTCTGCGCCGCGCAGTGGACGACCAGCTCGGCAAGCTGGACCGGCGCCTGGTGCGCCTGCTGGCCTGGCAGCGCCTGCAGCAGGTGCGTCTGCAGCCACTAGTTACAGCCCGGTGGACCACCAGCTCGGCAAGCTGGACCGGCGGCTGGTGCGGATGCATCCACTAGTTATATCAAATTGAAATCCATAGCCGTTAAATTAGTCGCAAATGATACCCAACATGATTTTTAGTCACAAAAATGTCATTGGTCATAGACATCTTGTATCCAAAAAAGTAATGTCAATATTAGCGCTATTCAAATTAGTCGAAAACAACACCCAATATGATTTTTGTCAAAGATGTTAACTCACATGATAACATCTCATTTCCAAAAAGTAACCCAATTCGAGTTCATAATAGCCGTCAAATGTGTTGAAAATAATACTCAACAATTTAGAGATAGAAATGTCTACTGTCTTTAGCCTTTTCAAAACGTAACACAATAAATGTTTGTTTGCAGATTCTAGTGGGCGAGCAGTGCTACGGTCCGTGGGCGCGCCTGCCTTTGGAAGCTGAAGCCGAGGCCGTGCTACACGCCGCGCTGCCCCGCGGCCGCCTGGCGCGGCACGGCGTCAAGGTGCATATTGTATACAAATCCTAGGAAATGTGTACAATTCCGATACTATTTAGGAAATGTGTAAAATATTGTTTGAAAAACTATTTAATGCATAGATGGGTGAGGACCAAAAAGTTGCACCTGCGTTAAGGTGCGTTAAGTCGTATTTGAAGTTACTACTAACTTTTGTGTTACAACGGAAAAGTTAGTACATACATA
Source organism: Adoxophyes honmai (assembly GCA_005406045.1). Classification (NCBI taxonomy): domain Eukaryota; kingdom Metazoa; phylum Arthropoda; class Insecta; order Lepidoptera; family Tortricidae; genus Adoxophyes; species Adoxophyes honmai. Next base: position 73,155 of record BHDV01004122.1, on the reverse strand, counting down.
CATACATATTCTCACGCCTGTATTCCCAGGAGGGGTAGGCAGAGCACATGAATTCAAAAATCCAGTGCCACGTTTAGCAAATTCAGGGTAACCAGATGGTCAAACGTGATATTGTGGTGACAGGTTGCTAGCCCATCGCCCACAATACACCAACCCTTTCCCAGAGTCGACTCTTACGACACCCACGGGAAGAAAGGGGGAGGCGCTATTCTAACCCGGCACCACACGGGATAAAAAGTTAGTAGTAACTTCAAATACGACTTAACGCACCTTAACGCAGGTGCAACTTTTTGGTCCTCAAGCAGATATCATAGGAAATGTATAAATTTCCTCGGAATTGTATACAATTCCAATATCGTAGTAGGAAATGTATAAACTTTTTTTTTTAGGTTGGAAAATGCATTTACGCACTATCTCTGAGTCGATTCCGCATCGCGGCGACTACCCAGAGGGTGTGTGGGAGTCACCCCCCCAGACTGGGGAGGAATACCCACTAAAACTCAACAGCCCCTCGTTGCCGTTAATGCGGGTGCCCTAGGGAGATGCGGTTGTCCCAGGGAAATGCGGGTGTCCCAGGGATGGAAATGTATAAACCTAACCTAACCTAACCTCAACCTAAATAAAATCGCTGTTTCATAAGCGCGATGCGTGATTCGGCAGCCATTTTTGAACATTTCCGATTGCGATTTAGGAAATGTATAGATTTCCTATAGGACAATCGACGAGACATGATCCCTGGGACACTGACAATAATAATCACGATACAACCTTGTAGCGGCGTCACCGTTACATTAAAATCGAACCGTAGGCGTTTAAAAAATACGTTTATTTATTTTAGGTAGATTTATTCCATTACAATGATATTTCGATGGAATTATAACAATTCTTAACATTTACAAGGAATTATCTGAACCAGAATTTACGTTTACGTCTTGCAAAAGTTACTTCGTTTGGAAGACATCGACTAATGTGGAAAAATATCGATAAAAAAATGTCGATAAAAATGTCGATAATTTGAAAAGAATGTACACAAAATACACTAAAGTAGTACACTTTCCGCCTTCGATTTATAATCATTTAAGTGGTCTGCAATGCGAAATGCCGAAAAGACTACGTAAAACTGTACTCAACAGTGAAACGCTGGAGTTTGTGGTGCGCTTGCGAGATCATTTTGCTCGCGAGCAACAAAACGGTGGACCTTTGTTGCCAATTGAGAACGTACGCGACCGTGTTGCTGATGCTCTGGGGATCGGAAAGGCTACCGTCTCCCGAATTACAAAGGAGAAGTTCGGCAAATCCTCGATGGAGGAGAATATACTCTCATCTCCAAAGATTTATTTCAAGGCGGTATCACTTCTCTCAGAGTCGTCATAAAAAAATGTGGATTTCGGTACGGGAAGTCTGACAAAAGGAAAGTATTGATGGAGCGAAATGACATAGCATTGATGAGGTGTGATTTTCTACGAAACAAAACAGTTTATCTCCTCATTATTTTATCGCCCTGCATTTTTAATAATAACCGTACTCAAACTGATTTGACTATGCCAATAGATGCACAAAGATATCATAAATAGAGGGATATTAACAAAAATTTAAAATAGTTACCGGCCATATTTTTACTGGTATAAGGATTTTGTAAAAAAACTTTTCGGTACGGTACGGGCCTTACATAAATGACCTGATTCACAAAACGAAAGTTTGTTTACTGGGTAAAATTATACGATAAGGAAATGAAATGGGTCCATTTCTATTTTTGGAAAATTTAGGTTTTTTTAGGTTTTAATTTATGCCAAAAAATTTAAATCACTTCAACAACAACATAACAAAACTCCTTTGTCTATAATAAAGTTAAGTTCCATCGACACGCCCCATCACTAACATGAACTGTCATGGATCATGTCAGGGATCATATCTCGTCGCGTCGACAATAGGAAATGTGTAATGTGTAATTTATTTTACACATTTCCGTGCGATTTTAGGAATTACATACATTTCCTAGGAATTGTATACAATGACGGATTACATACATTTCCGTTAACACAAACATATTATACATAGCTGTACCAGATACGACCATCTTTTCTATTGGCGCTGATCACCAGATGTAACCTTCTCTGTTATTGTTTTAGTGTATCAAATGAAAGCATTTGATAGTTGACTGTTATGGTCTTTTAATTACTAGACTGTGGAATTTTAATTACTAGACTAATAACTGGTCGCGGAGCACAATGTAGTTTGGGCGTTGGCTCGTTAATATCTATCTCTGTCGCACGCGTGCAGTGATGTTGCTCCTGAGCTTGAGCGTGTGCGTCGCACTGTGCGAGCGTGAAGGCAAGATTACTGCACGCGTACTATAGAGTTAGACAGCGGGTTAACGGTCAAATTTTCGCTGTGCTCCGCTACCGGCCTTTAGTGCATCGTACATTATCGTTGTTCTAATGAAATTTTCCTCCTCCTTCTCGCTTGCAGCCCGTGGCCCTTCCCTCGGAGCTGCTCTCCCGAGCGGAGCGTGAGCGCATAGCAATGAGAGTATGGGGGGCGGCGCCTCCCCCCGCGCCGGCAGCCCCGCCCCCCGCGCCCCGCGCGGCTCACCGCGCCGCTGCTTGCCCCGTGCGCCGCGCGCCACGGTTAGTTGCATTAAACATACACACAGATAGATGCACAGTAAACATACACACACACTAAACAACACACGCTAAAAACAGACAGTGCACTGAAGGGACATTAATCTATGACATTGACATTGTTCTAATTGGCAGTAATCGTACGACTGCACAATGCTATTTTTGTCGCGTGATGAAAGTGATCGTGCGACGACCCGACGGGTATCCATCAAATTGACGTGACAACGTCTTATAATTCGATGGAGCCGGGTGCACGCACAAAAAACATGACGTATACGGCGTTACCTCGATGACATCGATTTGAGACGTCCCATTAAACCAATTACGTTGCAGAAAATTTATCAGAATTTCAACTCCAATTCTCAGCCTTCAATAGCTCAGTTAGTATAGCGGTGGACTGTAAAGTCATAGGTCACTGGTTCAAATCCGGTTCGAAAGAGTTCTTTTTGTATTTTATTTTTTAATGCATGCTATAAAACATGTTAATTATATCGCTGCCCCAATATTATAAGGTTGTATGTTACATGAACATCGAACTGAGATAATGAGCTTTGAAAATAAGTACACCTATATTTCGCTGGTTAAAGATCAGGTCGATAAACGAGTATGTCACTTGTAGAAACACAGATATACTTATGCCAAAAATACAAAAATAAGGACTTAATCATTTATTATAAATTAAATATAAACAATTTCTTTTTTACATAGAACTTTGCATCCCTTTAAGTTAACATTCTGTTGAGAAACATAGAACTTTGCTGCTCTGTAGCGTAGTATATCGTACTAAAATTATTCATTGAATGCGGAAAATTAGGAATATTATAGAGAGAGCAGGTCAGTCGAGAGTGTTCTTAGCTATGTTTGGTGGAAATCGGTTCAGGTCTTCAAGTCCATCAGGTCATTTGTTAGGTGTGATAAGAATGTTACACGTTCAGTAAATCCGTCAAGTTGGGGCTCGTCGGGGGTTTTTCAATTTTTAATTATTGTTCCCAATAGCACCTTCCCCTTTCGTCCCGTGGGTGTCATAAGAGGCGACTCTGGGAAAGGGTTAGTGAAGTATATTGTGGGCGATGGGCTAGCAACCTGTCACTGCATTATCAATTATCACGTTTGACTATCTAGTTTCAATTAAAATTTTTAAATTCACTTTTCGTTGTATGTGAGGGGGGCCGAAAAAAAAATTTTTTTTTTCATAATTTTAAAAACCAACTTTTTGAACTTCTTTATTTATACCTTAACTGTTTAGATAGTTAAAACAATGTAAACAATCTTGACATGTCTTTTTGTTGAAATAGACAGTCTAAAAATGAAAATTGTTACACTATACACAATTATGAAACTAAATGATTTTTTCATACCAAAATTGTAAAATGTAAAGATTTCGATTTATAACGTGTATATTTAAATAAAAAGACACGTCAAGATTGTTTATATTGTTTTAACTACCTAAACAAATAAGGTATATCTTTCCACCAATTTTCGTGACAATATATGTGCAGTAGCGGCGAAGTACGAGCTCGGACGGACGGACGGACGGACGGACATGACGAAACTAAGGGTTCCTTGTGGACTACGGAACCCTAAAAAAATATGCTGAAAATGTCTGCAATGCGTGAAAAAGTCATAATCATGGTTTTGTATATGTCACGTTTCAGGTGCTCTACGTGCCCTATTTGGGAACATTAGCGTCATTGTATCTATGTACAATTTTAAACAAAAAACTAACATTAAAGTGCCGTTGGACTCACTCATTTTGAAAGTTTTATGGATAACTCACGTTTATTAAATCGACTTTAGCTCGTCATGTTTCCGGATAATTCGTAGCCCTTCATCTAGGAGCCGCGGCGGCTGCTGCTGCCAAACGCGCACTGCGCGCCACCGCTCTCTTCGAGCGAAGAAAGATGAAGAAACATGTCGAGCTAAACTCGCTTTAATAGACGTGGGTTATCCGTAAAATTTTCAAAAAAAAAGTAAGTCAATTATAATTTTACGAAAGCCCCATTAAAGAAAAAACGCAAGTCTCGAAGTCCCGGGACATCCCGGGACTTTGACGGTAGGCTGTCTCGTGTCCCGGGACTTGTAACTTGTTTTGAATGCAATGCTCTCCCTTTGATGCAGTTCATTTAGTCTTGTACTACTTAGATACTTACTTAACTTATCCATAAAGGTTTAACTTCCTAGAGACAGGATAACTTGAACTTGCGTCACTTTTGAATCGGTTTCACTCGGATTGTCGATTCCCATCACTAAAGCGCTCGTGTGACGTTACAATAGGCAGAGAAATAGTAACACGCTTGGTTTACATACAAATGCAGGAACTCACGGTATCTATTTCGATATAAGTCTTATTTGATGATTATCAATAAAAGGATTGCAATAAATGCACTTCAATGGTGAAAGGTTATTATATCAAATTAAATGTCTTATGACATTTAAGATATAGTCACTAAAAATATGCAATAATAACAACCGTACAAACATAGGACTTTGCAATCTTTGTTAGTTCTATAACCACAACATAGAACTATGCAATATCTAACGGTTGATGATATTAAGACCCTGGTTTCAGGAAAATATAGCTAAATACACGTAGAATTACGTACTAATCATAACTCATTTTGTGAAAAAATTTAACATACAACCTTGCAATATTGGGGCAGCGATATTACAATATTGAATGAATATACTGTAGTAATTCGTTCAAAATAAAATAAAATTAAAAAAAATCTTTTGAAAAATGGAACCATTCCATCAGTATTTTCTTATGACGTACAGTAAGTTAAGGTGTCGAATCGTATACGGCATAAGGTAGGCTAGGCCTGGGTTGTGTGAGTTCACGGGTTTGCCGCTAGATGGCGTTGAAATTAATTTAAAATAATTGGTATGCGAGCTAAAATGATTTTTTAAAAAGAAAAAGTATAAAAAGCTACCTCTAAATTGCGACGACACGTTTGAATATACTGTAGTAATTGATTAATTTTAATTAAGACGTTGTCACGTTCAACTATCGTCAGTAAACCGACTTTACAGACCCGTCCCGTTTTTTTACTTTTATTTAATAAGCAAGAAATGACGAGGATATCGTGCTCTAAAGTTTCGAGTGACGTCACGAGCCCCCACTCAGGAAGTTTGAAGATCTGTACCTTCGTCGATGTTTAATTATTTGATTAACCAAAAAATACGCATCTTATTTTTTTCCATAATCTAACTTACGGACTAATTAGAGTGATATATTTTTGTGATCAGTTCGTGAGCCAGTATAAAGCGGTAATGTCCTGTTCAGGCTGGGAGTATGCGGCGCGCTGGGCGCGGCGGTGCCCATGCGGCTGTCCCGCATGAGCTTCGGCGCGGGCTCGGGCTGCGACGTCGTGCTGGACGCGGCGCAGTGCCGCTACGTGTCCAAGTTGCACGCCACCGTCTTCTACGATGAGGTATTTATGAAATAAGACTGGTTTCAGCAATGTGGTGGTGTTATGAAACTCGGTCCCTGAATTCACACCCGTATCTTGTTAATCTTTATTATGTAGACGCAAATGATATGTTATATTAGGGTCTATTAACTTACCCCGTTTGTTTTAGTCTTTAATCTTTATTCTTTCTTTGTTCTTTGGTCTTTGTTGGTTCAAATTTAGAAATTGAAATTTCACCCCCTTTCCGTCAACTGATTCCGGAATTCGGTATGCGTTTTTAGTTCTGGTGACAATACAATAATGTACATTCATTGTCATTGTAAATTTAAAATGGCCGCCGCTACAAAATGGCGGATGACCTAATTCTTATCTACCCCATCAATATGGGTATCAATTGAAAGGTCTTTGCAAGGAGAATACAGTGCACTATATCAAATTAAAAAAAAAACTAAAAGCTCGAAAAAAAAACTAAAAAAAAACTTTTAAGTAAAACGGTTTTATATACATTGATTAGACTAAAATAAAACCGTTTTACTTAAAAGTTTTTTTTTAGTTTTTTTATACGATACAAACAACTTGTTGTGACAGGCGAAGTGGCTGGCATTAAAAATCGTGGATGGATTATGGAATGGACAGAATCACGAATACTGCAAACTGTCCGAACTTGCGAAAATTAAAGCCCGGTCGCGGAGCACAGTGAAATTCGAGCGTTAACCCGTTGCTGTTTATCTCTGTCGTCTGTCGTACGAGTGCAACGTGCGTCGCATTCGCACTGTGGGAGCGTGAGGGCAATATTACTGCACGCGTGCGACAAAGATAGATAGCAGCATTCTCGAATTTCTCTGTGCTCCGGGACCGTCTTTAGAGAGTGATATGCGGGGCTAACAACTGATTTTTACTAACTGGAGAGGCCCTATAAGAAAAATAACAATTTTATGTCAGTAATTGCCATGGTGATGATTTCTGAGTCTACTAGGTAAAATTGTGATTCTCTATGATGCATATATCACGCCTGTCTTCATACATCAGTTTAACATGTATACCATCATCCAGTCGTATCAAATATGATTATGATTCAGGTGACGCGCCACTTCGAGCTGATCAACTACTCCGAATGGGGCAGCATGGTGGACGGTGTTCTCTACGCTATGGACGTGTCGTCGCGCTCGCCGGCCACCACGGAGGAGCCTGGAGACGCGCGCGCCCAGGCGCTGAGGGACCTCGTACGGCCCCGGGCACAACCCAGGTAGGAGGAGGTGTTTTTTAGGGTTCCATGCCCAAACGGTGAAAACGGGACCCTATTACTGAGACTTTGCTGTCCGTCTGTCACCAGGCTGTACCTCAAGAACCGTAAAAGCTAGACCATAATTTAGAGATGATGTATTTATGTTGTCGCTATAACAGCAAATACAAATTTTTTTATAACAATAATAATCAAGGGGGGCTCCCATAGAAAAATCGTAATATTTTGGCCGTTTGTAATGGTCACCATTCTGCGAGCTGTACCTCAAGAACCGTGATAGCGAGGCAGTTGAAATTTTCACAGATTATGTTTGTATTGTCACTACAACAACAAGCACTAAAAACAAAATAATAATAGTAATTAATGGAGTTTACCACGAACGTGTTTTTATGCAGTTATTGGTACGGAACCCTTCGAGCGCGAGTCCGACACCTACTCCGCCGGTTTTATTTATCTTAAACCAAAAATTGCGATAAAAAATTAAACCTATCAAACGTTTTATGTGCTCTGTTTACTCCACTTCAAAACACAAGCGTAATGTTTCTGTATATAAGCGGCAATTCGCCGAGTTGTGCGGCGAACGAGTCAGATTAATAACCGCTTTCTGTTTGTATCTTTAGGCCGAACGGAGCCCTACGCGACTCCTCAGGCGAGGCGGCGCTGTGTCGCTGCGCGCCGAACAGCGGGCCGGCGGGCGCGTGGGAAGGCTCGGCGCTCGTCGAACACGGAGCCCTGCTGCAATTCGGATGCCTCCTCTATGTCTTCAGCATCGCGGATTACAAGCCGTTCCCCTATGAGAGTCCCAATGACGAGCCTGCGCTCTAGTGAGAAGAAGTGTTGCTACGTCCCTGCCCAGTGACTGTGTGTTAGAAAAAGTGTTGCTTGAGGACCGGACCCTCTAGTGAGAGATGACTGTATCGTGTTAGAAAAGATGTTGCTAGAGGAGACGCTTTAGTGACGGACCCAGTTGTGATAGAAGTATCACTGCAATATCCTAGTTGGTTGTGATAGAAAGGTGTTACTAGGAGACCGCACCCTCTAGTAACGAGTAACTGTGTCGTGTTAAAAAAGGTGTTGCTAGACTAAGACACGTGACAATGGACCGAGTCGTGATAGAAAAAGTGCCGCAATACATGGTCCTCGCCGTCTAGTGACTGTGTTGTGATAGAAAAGGTGTTGCTAAAAGACCACGCCCTCTAGCGACGAATGATGAGTAAGTATAAGGTCCTCGTCCTCTAATGACAGTGTTATGACAGAAAAACTAAACTCGCTCTAGTAAACAAGTGAATGCGTCGTCTTAGAAAAAGTGTTGCTAGAGGAGACACTTTAGTGACAACGGACCCAGTTGTGACATATAAAGTGTCGCTACGCAAGGTCCTCGCCCTCTAGTGATTGTTTTGTTATAGAAAAGGTGTTGCTAAAGAACGCCCAGTATTGACGAATGACCGAGTCGTGATAGAAAATCGCTACTGAGTTTAGGGACGCTCTGCCGGCGAGACCTCGTGAAAGGTCCACGGCAAGCGTAACGGCAGAAAGAGACAGCAGTATTTTTACGGCTAAACATATTCGGAAGTGGACCTATCGTATGTAGCGGGCAAAGAAAATAGAAATGAGGTCTGTGTCCAATGAGACATAATAGACTGAATGATAATGAATAAAGATAGACCAATTTGTCAAATTCAGACTGAAGAGTCAGAAAAATGCGAGCCAAACAGGTCTATAGTTTCTCAGGTCTATTTCCATCAATTGTTATTTAAAGGACTTTCCTTGATATAGCTATCGGGAAGTATTTTTCCTAGTAGTTGTGTTAAAAAATATATATCTCACTTCGAGTTGTAGGTTTAAAAATAAAAATAAAACACGTAACTGGGATTAAAAAATATTTCCTATTAATAATCTGAAGTCCTTTAAATAAGAGAACTAGTTAGAATGATATATCCTACTAATTCCGAGTGTCTGAAGTGGAAAGGACCTATTCTCAATGTAGAATTTGAAAGAAGTATCTATCCAAAATATGTAAGAGAATACTTGTCTAGTAGAAATTTTGTAAGGCATTAGTTTTTAATTTAAAGTTACTTTGTGTTACTGAAAATGAAGTCTATTTCATTTTCTTGCCGTATTTAAGGTATCTTAGCAATAACTTAAAGATTTTGCTTATGTTAGTAAAACATAACCCTGCAATTATGAAGTTTATGAAGGTAGCCAGCCTTACCTTTGCTGTATTTACTATTAAGGCGAGACACTGGCTTCGCATCCCGTTGTCGTCGTTTAATTTAATAGCCAGTAAGTTGATGGTCATATTTATAAACTGCATTATCCCATATACTCGTATAATGTGGAAAAAATCTGTGGGCCTTTGAATCAACTCACTTAAGTAAATTATAAGGTTTAGGGTGAAGTTACATTTATCAGCATCGAATCGCATTTAGCTGGATGATTTTAAACTCACTATACGCATCGCATGCGTTCAGCTGCTATGGCATATTTTCATCTGCTTAAGTATCCTATCGCGTACTTTTATATGCTGCCGCATGCTATCGTATGCTGTCGCATGCTATTTGCAATCACGACGCCGCAGTTGAAATGTAAATTAAAATTTTTCCTCGTCTATATTTATGAAATATAGGTAATTATTGAAATTATTGGAAGTAAACAAATTTGTGCACTTTGATAAATGAACACGTTGTGATAATGACATTAATGACCCGTTCGGCCGCCCATTCGCACTCTTCCTCCCTTTCTTTGCGTAAGCAGCCTTTCTCATTCGTAAGCATCCCGCCTCTCACTCTTAAGCAGCCGTTATCAATCGCAAGCGTCATGCCGCACGCGTAAGCATCTATTCTCATCCGAAAGCATTTAATCTCACGCTTTAAGCAGCCGTTCTCATGCTTCATCTTGATTAAGCATTCTTCAGCATGAGAAGTGGATAGTTACACTTATAAGCATTTAATGCTGAAGCTGAATCGATGCTGAAGGGTGAATTGATGCTGACGCATATCCATACAAAAGTGCGTTTTTGTATGGCAAAATGCGATTCGATGCTGATAGATGTAACTTCACCCTTATGCTACGTTTACACGCTTGGCAAGTCTACACAAGCATCCACAAACGCAAGCGTATAAATAGGCTGTTTGTCGTGGCTTGCAAGGACTTTTGTATGGTAAGGGTCTCCCCAGATTAGTCGACGCCTTTTCGGCAAAATGCGGGTAGAAAAAGCTTTATGTCAACGCAATAAGGGCGAACAAGACGTCAATCGGCTCGGCTCGTTCGACCGAGAATGGCCGAGCTAATTCACGTCTTGTTCGCCCTTATTACGTTGACATAAAGCTTTTTCTACCCGCATTTTGCTGAAAAGGCGTCGACTGATTTGGTGAGACCCTAAGAGCGCTTGCAAAGGCTTGGAGCTTGTGGGCATAAACATAAACATAAAATCACGCCTATGTTCCCAAATGGGGTAGGCAGAGCACACGAAACGTGAAATAGACAAATCCATGATTATAACTATTTCACGTTTCGCAGCCACTTCTAGCATCATTTTGGGTTTGAAAACAGACGTAAGAGGTAGTATTAGTGACAGGTTGCTAGCCTGTCGCCTGAAGATTGCTTGTGGAGGTTTGGCAAATCTCGGCAAGCGTGTAAATGTACCATTAAAGATAGTTATTTGACTTCGGCGCCCGTAGATTTTTGTACCCTGTATCTCCAGCCATTGTGAATAGCCATTACATAATACCCAGGAATTGATAGTAGACTAGGAATCATGATATACAAACATTGTTTATTCAAAACAAAATTTTTTTATGATCAAATATCTCATTTAATGCTAAAGTAATCTATTTCATTTATGAATGGCATACAAAAGAAATTGTAAATCTTTTTTAAAGTTGGTTGAGAAACTGTTCAGATTTGCCGCATAGGATTCGTAAGAGAACATGTTGCTACAAAAAACAGATTCTAAACCAGAGGTTCCCAAACTTTTTACTCATAGACCCCTTTCAACTCCCATCGAGTCTCCCATGAACCCCAGGGAGTCAGGGAATCACTGCTCTAAATACTCTTCAATTTTCTTTTTTTATTAGCCTTATTGTCTGATACATACATTCTAGATAAGAGATATTAGTCAAAAAATATTGTTATATGGTGAACCGAAAAAGTTACAGGCGTCAAAAAATTGGATTTCCAATCTTGTTTTATGTAATGTCTTGTTCTCTCATGGTCATGATGTAAGAAAGAGTAATTTCTACCCTGTACACCAGTAAATGTTTCTAATGTGATGTCGTAATTCTGTAATATATTTAAATAAATAAATCAGTATTACAACCCAGAGATCGCTAGTTATGGACATGGCTTACGATACTGCGGGTGTTCCTATTTGTTTCAAAATTGAATTTGTTTTATCTACTTATTTTGACGTCTTGGCGTCTTGGTGTGGTTGGGATATATACAATCCCTTTCCAACTGAGTATAATGTAATGAAATCACTAAAAAATAAATTAAGATAAAAGTCCAAGTGGTCGACGCTGTACTAGTGTATGGTATGGACACTATTTCAAAGCAATATGGGTTAAAAATTCAATTAAGAAGAGGATTTTTCTTCATTCAAAAAGCCATGCCACTGACATACTGTGCCCATACCATGTGCTAGTAGGTCTAGCACTGGGCCATTTACCTTGTTGGTATATTTTTTGTTGCTATTTGGTCCCAAGACCCAAGTGTTTGTTAAGAAAACATAGTCCAATAGAAATGACATGAATATTGCTTATAACCTAACTATAACATAAGGGGATTTGCATTCTAGAAACACAGAGAAATCTAAGACATCACATCACCATAGCAACCAGTGACAAAATTATTGATTGACCGATTATAACTTCGAAATCTATGCAGAACGTAAGTTATTGTATTGCGATATGCTTGCATCTACCAATGCAGAACTAGAAATAATTTAAGTTGTACCGGCGCTTTATTTGGCCATCTTTGTTAAATACATATTTGATGTTTCATCTCAATCATTCCAGTGAGAGAGGTGACACGAGTATTTGGTAAATACGGCGAAATGAAATGCCTTAGGATATTGAATAATATTTAATTATACCTTACTTTTATTCTAGGTTAATGATGTTTACGTTTGAGGAATAAACTGCATTTTCAAAAATATAATCTTTATTTTTAACCTTAAATAATTAACAATAAGGGGGGAAGACTGCGCGGGATAGACTACCCATCACTTTCTGACGACAGGTATAGTGTATCTCGCGCGCATCTCTTCTCGCGCCTTCCTATGCTAAGGCGAATAATACAATGCCACGCACCACGTAGCGTAATGCTGCAGAAAACACGAATAGAATACAGTTTTTTTTTCTGAGATAAATGCATCATGCACTGTTGATGATGATGATGCAGATCTGCGCTCCCGCAAGTACGCGCGTAGTGCGTCGACAAGCGAACTTCCAGCGTGGTGCGTGGCGGTGTGTTAAACGCTTAAACCGGTTGACCCATTTTATAAGCAGTTATCAATTTTCATACTCTGAATCATGGACATTTTCTATACAAATTGAAGGAAAAATTGACCCCAATTGATCACACATTTTATCATTCCATTCCGTGACCGCCATACTGAGTTTATGAAGAAAAGTAATGAAGTGGAAAAAATCAATTTTGTTTAACTATTGATTAAGCTCTCATTTTCATTCTCCCATTTTTTTCTAAATTGAGAAAAATTAAATGTACAACTTTTTTTTTTTAAACAACAAATTCAACAAGAGTTTCATAGCTTCTGGATACATAATCTTCATCCTCAGTCTTCATCTTCAGGGTCTGGCTCATCGAAGTCTCTAATCTTCACATCGGCATCCTCGCCATACTGTATAATATTGTCTATGGTCAGCAAGATGTTGTCTATGCTCTCCTCATCTTTTATATTCAGCGGGTAAAAACGGACGAGGCTGAAATTCTCTATAACCTCTCCGATAGCCTCTGTTAGCTTGGCATATTTCTCGTGCCATTTCGATTTGGAGTTTCTCATGTCGGCTAGCAGGATGTGGGGGTCCGGGTCAAGATAGCTGAAATGTAAAAAATAATTATTGCTTAGTTTGTGAGCATTTATTTGGGCCATTTTTACATAGTAGCAATCCGTTATTAGCATCTCTAAACTAAAATTCCTAAAAATTATGCTAGAAGTGGATATGGAAAGTGAAATAGTCATCGTTATATCTATGTACCGTTTCGTATGGTCTGCCTACCCCATTTGGGAATACAGGTGTGATGCGTGTTTCAGAAAGAGGTTCTTAATTTTTTAGGGTTCCGTACCCAAAGGGTAAAAACGGGACCCTATTACTGAGACTTCGCTGTCTGTCCGTCCGTCTGTCTGTCTGTCCGTCTGTCACCAGGCTGTATCTCACGAACCGTAACAGCTAGAGAGTTGAAATTTTCACAGATAATGTATTTCTGTTGCCGCTATAACAACAAATACTAAAATTACAATAATAATAATAATTAAGGGGGGCTCCCATAGTAAAAACGTGTTTTTTTTTTGCTGTTTTGGGTCTATTTAAATAACTGTGACAGCTAAAAACTTGAAATGCACACAGAATATTTAATTAAATATTTACTTTAAAAATAAATACTAAAATCAAAATAATAATAATAATTAAGGGGGCTCCCATAGAAAAAACGTGTTTTTTTTTTTTGCTGTTTTGTGTCTATTTAAATAACTGTAACAGCTAAATACTTGAAATGCTCACAGAATATTTAATCAAATATCTACTTTAAAAAGAAATAATTAAATTAAAATAAAATTAGTGTTTATGGGGGGCTCCCATACAAAAATTCTGATTTTTTGCAGTTTTTGGTACGGAACCCTTCGTGCGCGAGTCCGACTCGCACTTGGCCGGTTTATTCCTATTTCCTAACGATTTCGTTTGTGAATTAACGCGAAAATTGTATGGAGACGTGTCGACCGCGGCAGTTGTGCAAACGTGCCGCTTGGAGGCGCTGTCTAACTATGTCCACACCAGTGCGCTTTCGCGTTCACCTTGCGTCTTCCTCTGGCGCATGCCCGTGCAACCACCAACCACAGCGCGTGCCGCCAGCGCGTCTTCATTGAGGACGGATCTAGTTTCAGCGCATGCGCTGTGGTTGCACGGGCATGTGTCAGATGAAAGCGCACTGGTGTGGACATAGCTTCTCAGTTTCCATACAATTCTTCGCGTCAATCCGCAAACGAAATCGATATCATTTCATGACCGCTTTGACACTAAGCACTCTGGTCACAACGTTGTAATAGAAAGTGTCGCTACTGCGACGGTCTACGGCAGGAGTTCCCAACCAGGGGGGCACGCCCCCCTTGTGGGGCATAGAGCAATCTCAAGGGGGGCGCGAGACGTTTGTGTTTTCAATAGAAAAAATGTTTCAATGTACACAAAACCAAATGTTGTTAAAATAATGCTAGTTGAAAAATGAAACGGAGCACATATAAATGAAAATATTATATGTGCTCCAGGGGGCTCGACGAAAAAAAGGTTGGGAACCCCTGGTCTACCGCAAGCAGGTAACGGTAGACAGAGACGGCAATATTTCTACGCCTGGTCATGTTCAGGAGTGAACCTACTGTAGTACTATTACACAGCTTCGTACTTATTTACTCACTTGTCAAGCTGATTCCTTGAGGACTTGCTGAGGAGGTCCATCTTGGTGAGGATGTTGACGTGCGGCAGCTCCAAGTTCACCATCACGCTTAGGGCTGCCATCGTCCCTGGGGAAGAAGCGCCAACTCTTCATTTATTGTTACCACCATTATTATTAGTAAACATACATAACAGCCATGGTAGACCAGGGGTTGGAACTTTCATGCAGAAAGTAAAGTCATGGGGGAATTTATGTGTGAAATCAAATTTGATATTTACAACGAGCTATTTCCGTAAAGGAAAACATCGTAAGGAAACCTGCAAACAGCGGCGAAGTAATTCAATGCTGTGTGTGAAGTTCCCAATCCGCACTGGGCCCGCGTGGGAACTATAGCCCAAGCCCTCTCATACTGACAAGAGGCCTGTGCTCAGTGGGACATATATATGTGTATGCTGGATTTTTATTATTACTGTTAGTTTAACTCATTGAGGATATAACCTATAGAGAAACAATGTTCGCAACCCCGGTCCGCAAATGTTTGTTTATTTCAATATACTAACGTGTA
>BHDV01004122.1:44217-54760 GCA_005406045.1 Adoxophyes honmai | reverse complement strand
CACCAGAAAGTATCCTTCCTGTTACTGTTGCTTCATCTACATTCATTAATCTCCTCATGCATGCTCGTCGGTTTCGTAAAAATAGGCTATTGTCGATATTGATATTATCGATACATTTGTAAACTTGCCCAACACTAGTGTGAAGCGCGATCTTGGGCCGGCCAATAAGAGCACAGCGAGGTCTTCAATTGTTTTGCGGAATAATTTCCGAACAACCAAGATGACATTAGTACTCTATAGGTTCTATCCTCAATGCTGGTGCCCCATGTCATGTGTATACCATGAAAAATTACCTGACAAAAATTTTGCACCGTCCACCATGAACTGGGAGTCTACCATGAAGACGACGCATATCCTGAAGTTCCACTTCTGCAGCAGGTCGACCAACTTCCTCATGACCGGCAGATGTGTGTAGAGTTCAATCTGTCCCGGGCAGTCGAAGAGCAGGTAGTCATCGTCCACATCTCCGAGTTGCTCCTCTAGCCAGTCTGCATTCTCTAATAGAGTCCTGGGAAACGATTGTCGAGTTGATTGATCAAGGAATAACCATACTGAAGTAGTATATTTTATCTGCATAATATTTTTAAATGGAGTAGGAAGAGCACTTGAAATGTGACATAGTCAGAATCTTCACTATTTCGCATTTCATAAGCACTTGTAGCTTAATTTCAGGTTGAAACAATAATAACAGACGTATAATAGTGACAGGTTGCTAGTCTGTTGTCTAAAATATACTGTAACCTTTTTACTTAGTTATCTCTTACACCATCCAAGGAAGATACCTGCCAACATAAAACTAAAAAAATATGCTAGAAATGGCCTTGAAACATGAAATAGTCAATGTTCTGTCTATGTAACGTTTCATATGCTCTGCCTACCCCATTTGGGAATAAAGGCATGATGTATGTTTGTATGTATGTAAATTTAATAAACACATACTCAATACAAAATACGAGTCCTCCATTCGGTCCAAACTGTAGCTCCTCATCTTCCATGGCATCGTCGAGATGGATGAGCTCCCGGATGTCCACGAGGGGCTCATAGTCAAAGTGCTCTGCAGCTGGGTCCAAGTTAACTACTTCCACAATCCTCTTGGTGTCGGCTGCATGTTTCACTATCGTAGAGCAGTATGTCGACTGAAATTAATGTATTCTTTTCTAAATTGTTATTTGTTTTGAGGCTTTATTCAATAAAAGAATATGGTAGCTCTATTAAAACAATTCAAACAAAAAGAAACTAAAATAATACAGAAACAATTAACTACCTAAACTTCAAATACATTTGAAATAAGGATAGAAATGTTACATCTCTACGTAGTGTCGGGTTTAGAATAACAACTCTTTATAAGGATGGTGTAATTGGCAACTAAGGATAAAAAGGTTAAGGGTATGCTTTAGGCGACAGACTAGCATCCTGTCACTGTATCAGATACCTTAAAACCTAAAAAATATGCTGCAAAACATGCAGTTGTCATGGTTTTGACTCTGTGACTATGTAATGATTACTATCCCTACCCCATGTGGGAATACAAGCGTGAGTATTTGATTCCATAAGCAAAATCAATATTGGACTAAAACCGGCAAGTTTTGGGTTTATGGGACTTAATGATGATAACATGCAATGTTTTAAGAAACTGAAAAGTATTTCAAACAATGCTATTTAGTTTTATTTCAGGAAGTATTTACCTTTCCGCTGCCAGCTGGCCCTACTATCAATTGTGCGTATCGCATTTTTGCTTCAAAAAATACCAAATTGTAGAATAAATACGCGAGTTTGTGTTTGAGGTTATGTCATCAAAACAACTATCAGCGCGCACTTTTGTGAGAGAGAACCATAGAGACCAGAGTTAAACGCGGCAAGAAATATTAGATTGGATCTCTAAGATATATAAAGATAAATAACTGGAAATTCGACGAACTTTCGATTTGTTTAGGTCAAATTTTATTTTTCGATGCTGTGATATCGGCACGGCATTGACATTGACAATGACAATAATGATTGTTGTTTTTTCTATTATTTCCTTTGGAAAAGGCAAAGGCTAAAATGACAATAATGACTTTATGACAATGACATTTTTTTTATTTTTATTTGTCCGTTAGGACAGGCTAAGGTCAGGGACCATACCGCCTCGTCTTCAGTAGTAATATTATACAGAATTATTAACCTAAACCTAACCTAAACCTAAATCATTAGAATGCGAGGGTGGTGAAGTACGCATTCTAATGCTCAATCGAGTTTAGCACGAGATGAACAGTCCAAAGCAGACGTAATCGCGGGAGGGCGATTCCCTTTACTTTTGACATTCCCTTTAATGTTCATGGATAATTGACACATTATTGCACTAATTCCACCACACTAACACAATAATAGCCACTACATGTTAATTAATTGAATTGAAAAGCAAAGAGCGTCCTACTCTGTCAGTTTCCCGTGAAAACTATCTATGACATTGACAATGACAATTTGACAATCACGACATGACTGTGTGACAGATAACAAAAATATTCTTGACAATAGCGTTTGTGGCGGTTGCTATGTTGTCGATGTGTCCTTTGGTAGATAAATAATTACAGTTTTGACCTTTTGAATAAAATTGCGTTAACAAAGCACTGGCTATTTGCCTTGATTAAATTTGGAATGGATTTGCAAAAAATTGACATCTATCAAAATCTTAAAATCGTAACGGTGCTACTACTTGCAACTAAACTAAAAGACATTTTTCGTATTTAAATTTACAATGCCAGCGGTTGGTATCGATTTAGGAACCACGTATTCATGCGTTGGAGTCTGGCAGCATGGCAATGTAGATATCATAGCCAACGAGCAAGGTAACCGTACCACGCCTTCCTATGTCGCTTTTACGGACACGGAACGCCTCATAGGCGACGCGGCCAAGAACCAAGTGGCCCTTAATCCTTACAACACTATTTTCGACGCCAAGCGCCTCATTGGCAGAAAATTTGATGATCCTAAAATTCAACAAGACATCAAGCACTGGCCATTCAAAGTGATCAACGATGGCGGCAAACCTAAAATACAGGTTGAATACAAAGGTAAGACAAAACGTTTTGCTCCCGAAGAGATCAGCAGTATGGTCTTGACCAAAATGAAGAATGTCGCTGAGGCGTACCTCGGTAGGCCAGTGAAGGACGCAGTGATTACCGTCCCTGCTTATTTCAATGATTCACAAAGACAAGCCACGAAAGACGCCGGTGCAATAGCAGGCATGAACGTTCTAAGAATTATAAACGAGCCCACCGCAGCAGCTTTAGCGTACGGACTAGATAAAGACCTAAAAGGGGAAAGAAACGTCCTAATTTTCGATCTTGGTGGAGGAACATTTGATGTTTCTATACTTACGATAGACGAAGGGTCCCTCTTTGAGGTCAAGGCTACAGCTGGTGATACCCATTTGGGAGGAGAAGACTTTGACAACCGACTTGTTAATTTCTTAGCTGACGAGTTTAAGAGGAAGCATAAGAAGGACCTTCGCAATAATCCAAAGTCGCTGCGTCGCTTGCGCACCGCCGCCGAAAGAGCGAAGCGAACACTATCTTCCAGCACCGAAGCAAGTGTTGAGATAGATGCGCTATTTGAAGGAATCGACTTTTTTTCCCGCGTGTCGCGGGCACGATTCGAAGAACTAAATTCTGAATTATTCCGCAGTACTCTCCTACCAGTAGAAAAAGCTCTCAATGACGCTAAGTTGGATAAGAGTGCTATTCAAGATATAGTTTTAGTCGGCGGCTCCACTCGCATTCCCAAAATCCAAAGTCTGCTGCAAAAATTTTTCGATGGCAGGAAACTTAATCTGTCGATTAATCCCGACGAAGCGGTCGCGTACGGGGCGGCAGTCCAGGCGGCCATTTTGAGTGGTGAGCGCCATTCTAAGATACAGGATGTCCTCTTAGTGGATGTTGCCCCGTTGTCCTTGGGTATTGAGACGGCAGGTGGCGTGATGACAAAAATAGTCGAGCGCAACGCTAAGATACCCTGCACACAGTCCCAGACGTTCACCACGTACTCGGACAACCAGCCTGCGGTCACCATACAAGTGTATGAAGGAGAGCGCGCCATGACTAAGGATAACAATATCCTCGGGACCTTCGACCTGACAGGCATCCCACCGGCTCCAAGGGGCATACCGCAAATCGACGTGACCTTCGACTTGGACGCCAACGGCATCCTGAACGTGTCAGCCAAGGAGAACAGTACAGGGAAGAGCAAGAACATAGTTATTAAAAATGATAAGGGGCGTTTATCGCAAGCTGATATAGAACGGATGCTTGCTGATGCTGAGAAATACAAGTTCGAAGACGATCAAAAGAGAGAGCGGGTGGCCGCGAGGAACAAGTTGGAGTCGTACGCTTATGGCGTCAAGCAGGCTGTGGATGAGGCGGGGGGCAGGTTGAAGGATTCGGATGCCTCCAGAGCGCGGCGTCGGTGCGAAGAGGTGATCAGTTGGCTGGACAGCAACAGTCTGGCTGAGAAGGAGGAATATGAGGACAAGCTGAAGGAGCTAACGAGCTGCTGTGCGCCGCTGATGGCGCAGCTGCATGGGGCTGGCTCTAAATCTCGCGGCGGCAGTGACGGGCCCGTCATCCAGGAGGTTGACTGAATTTATTTTCCTTGTTTATTTTGTTACTCTAATTGTTCCTTTATTGTAGTAATAAAAGGATGACTCATGATTATTATGGATGTTTTGGTTCTATGTGGTTAATATTGATAATGTCAGTGCCTAAATCTATTATTAGCCTTGATTATTGTGATGAGGCAAGGAGTAGGTAAATTAGACACTATTTAGCAATTGTTTCGGTTAATAACTGGCTAAGCTTAACGCGGTATGCCCACAATAGAGTTCATAAATTGAAAAAAAAATTAACCATGTTATCTACTTTCCTTATAATAAAATATTTTTAGAAATAAAACACCATTGAGTAAAATACTAATTTGTATTAAAAACATGTTTTTGATTATAATTTTTCCTTAGGGGGGCTAATTTGATAAATTAACATTCGTACTTAAGTACCTAATTTTTTTTTATTTACTGTCTATGAAGATACAAAAATACGTTTGGAGGCATAATTTATCCGCACTTCCTATTTATTTATTTCTTAAAAATAAGGTAGAAAATGAAATAAAGAACAAAAAAAGGGAAAAAATTTTCGGCAGATAATTTGTAACTTTATACATACTAAAAAGAACATGAATAATATTTTAAACTTACATGACCACTCATATTTATGAGATGATCACACGTAGGTAACTAACTGAAAGTATTAATTAATAAAGCTTTATAAAACACTGCTAGGTATATAAAATGTAACTAGCTAGTTACATTATAAAAAAAAACAAGATTAATTTTTGCACTCCAGAAAATTAGAAGTAGCAGAGCAGACTTTGTTCAGAAATCAGTCTACCTCCTCAATGTCTATACCATACGCACTTCTATGCGTCTTGTGTCCTGCACCATTTATATTCTTCATGAAAGGATCACAGTAGTTCTTTAACTTTTGCATTTCGTTTTCAAAATCTTCTTTGTCAGCCGTAGCATTGCTATCCAGCCAGCGGATTACCTCTTCACACTTATTACGAATTACAGAAACATCGTCTTCTTTCAACTTGTTAATTTGGTTTACTAGAGCATGCTTTACTTGGTAAACATAATCTTCCAACTTATTTTTCATGTTCACTCGTTCCCTTTCTTGATTATCTTCATACTGATATCTTTTTGCATCAGCGACCATCCTTTGTATTTGCGCTTGAGATAAGCGCCCTTTATTATGCTCAATTGTTATTTGAGCCTTCTTACCAGTGCTTCTCACTTTTGCAGATACTTGGAGTATGCTGTCAGAGTTGATGTAAAAACACACATCAATTTTCTCATGTCCCTTTGGAGCTGGTGGTATATTATACAACATAAACAATCCCAGTTTTTCATTGTCTTTAGCCATGGCTCTTTCCCCTTCACATACAATAATATTTACAGTAGTTTGGTTATCTATAACTGTATAATATGTTTCAGTTATTTTGCAGGGTATTTTAGTGTTACGCTTAATTATTTTTGACATTATTCCTCCCGACATCTCAATACCCAGGGACAGAGGAAGCACATCTACCAACACAAGGTCCTGAATCTTAGCTTCCCCTACTCCAGTCAAAATAGCCGCCTGTACAGTGGCTCCATAAGCGACTGCTTCGTCTGGGTTGATGGACAAGTTGAGCTTTTTCCCATTGAAGTAGTTTTGCAGGATACTTTGGACTTTTGGGATACGGGTAGATCCACCCACCAGAACTATGTCATGGATGTCGCTTTTATTAAATTTTGCATCATTGAGAGCATTTTCTACTTGTACCAATGTACTGTTAAAGAATTCAGAATTGAGTTCTTCAAAACGTGCACGTGAGATTTTGTGTACAAAATCAATACCGTCAAATAAGGAATCTATGTCTATACTCGCTTCAGTGCTGGTAGAGAGAGTGCGCTTGGCTCTTTCGGCGGCGGTGCGCAGGCGACATAGAGCCTTTGGACTGTTGCGCAGATTCTTCTTATGTTTTCGTTCAAACTGACAAGCGAAAAATTCAACTAGTTTATTATTAAAGTCCTCTCCACCCAAATGAGTGTCTCCGGCAGTAGACTTTACCTCAAAGTGTGATCCTTCAGTTATCTTTAATATAGACACATCAAAGGTGCCCCCTCCTAGATCAAAGATCAGAACATTTCTTTCTCCTTTCAAGTCTTTCTCCAACCCGTAGGCCAAAGCCGCTGCAGTGGGCTCGTTTATGATCCTCATGACGGTCAGGCCCGCGATGGTTCCGGCTTCCTTGGTGGCCTGTCTCTGGGCGTCGTTGAAGTAAGCTGGGACTGTGATCACCGCCTCCTTCACCTCTTCGTCCAGGTACGCTTCAGCAAAACTCTTCATTTTGCTCAAAATCATGCTGCTGATTTCCTCAGGAGGAAAGCATAGCGTGTTCCCTTTGTATTCGACTTGTATTTTGGGGTTTCCGCCGTCGTCCACCACTTGGAAGGGCCAGTGCTTGAGGTCCTCCTGTACCTTGGGGTCGTCGAACTTCCTGCCGATGAGGCGCTTGGCGTCGAAGACGGTGTTGCGCGGGTTGAGCGCCGCCTGGGCCCGCGCGGCGTCGCCGACGAGGCGCTCGGTGGCGCTGAAGGCGACGCACGAGGGCGTGGTGCGGCTGCCCTGCTCGTTCGCGATGATCTCCACTTTGCCGTGCTGCAGCGCTCCCACGCAGGAATACGTCGTGCCCAAGTCTATCCCGATCGCCGTCATGTTGTTAGCTTCACTGTAAACTGCCAAGTTCTTGTACTTTCTTGGTTATTATTTATTATTAAAGCCGTTGATGCGTCCACT
Source organism: Adoxophyes honmai (assembly GCA_005406045.1). NCBI lineage: Eukaryota > Metazoa > Arthropoda > Insecta > Lepidoptera > Tortricidae > Adoxophyes > Adoxophyes honmai. Next base: position 47,387 of record BHDV01004122.1, on the reverse strand, counting down.
CTATTCAAGCTTAACTTAGGTTGTAATCAGAAACCATATCCGCTCTTTAAGGAATGAATCACGTAATAAATAGGTTATAAATATACAAAACAAAAGTGCTGATTGACAACAAGTAGGTATCTACCATGACTAACTAGTATAAATAACAGCTAATTGTGCTGTACAACGTGTATGATTGTAGGTACTTAGGTTAAACATTTAGCGATTTTACTAAAATAAATTGCAACACAAGAAACGAGAAAATGTTAGTAGCTAGGTAAATGCAGAGCACGCAAAACGCTACATAAACAAAACCATGACTATTTCACTCTGGTGACGTTGTTATAATAGGTATTCTGGTGACCAGCTGTTCCCGCGACTCTGTCCGCGTGGAATTCTTACTTGAGACAGGGGTTTTATTTTTTTAGCAGAAGAGAATTGCTTTCTTTTAAGGACCGCGGGACCTGGATTTTTAATGATATAATAATAATAAACCTTTTATTTCGGACATGTCCATTTCAAGTTAGTAACAAAAAGCTTATTATCATGTTAGTAAAACCGGGCAATGTCGGGCACGCACATGATAGGGTTCCGTAGCTAGCTAAATTTAATTTTGCGGTTGACTCCACACATTTTGTTCGGACGACTGGAACTACATAAGTTGGTCGAGTTGTATAAAAATAACTATCCGTGATGTCGAGTCCGCTATATTTTTTTGTTGAAAGTACTTACTTTGAGGCATACACCATATTTTTTTCAAAATTATTTTACTAATATTTCAAAAGTTACGGTGGAGGGATATCTCAAATTTTAACTTTGTTTTAGTTTAGATTATCTCAAGACTGGGGGGTCTGATCTACATAGTCTGAATGCATTTTTGTTGCATATTCAACCTTTTCAACGATATCCCACACATTGGGGTTAGTTCAATTAAAAAAATTAAATTCACTTTTCGTTGTATGGAAGGGGGTGGGGGAGACTGAAAAAAAATTTTTTTTTCACAAATTTAAAAACCAACTTTTGGAACTTCATTATCTATCTCCTCACCAATTTTCGTGACAATTGGTGCAGTAGCGGCGGAGTACGAGCCCGGACCGCCGGACATGACGAAACTATAAGGGTTCCTTGTTGGCTACGGAACCCTAAAAATGGTACTTACATCTAATCTAGCCTAAGAGCTAATTTTTCAATCGCCAGATAAAACATATCTGTCTGATAAATGTTGGCTGTCACTTTTCTTTCATATGACGCGAAAAAAGGATAGCAATAATTTTAACTGGCAGATAAATTTATCTGGTGATTGAACAATCGGCCCTAAATGACACATGGAAGTCTTTCCAGACTTGCCAGGAAGCTCCCTCAGCTCTGTCCGCCAGCGTCTAGGAGGCTGTTGGCGCTCACGCGCGCGCGCCTTAGGCCCTGCACAGACGAAAGACTATTCGCGACGAACTTTTTAGTCTGTGAAAATAGAACCTATGGAATTATACGCAGTAACGCACACGACGCGCAAAAAGTTCGGCGCACAATGCATACAATCCACGCAGCCCTTTTCTGCGCCGCAGACTCGATCGCACAAAAAGTCTGTAGTCTGTGCTGGGCCTTATCATTATCAGTGAGGCGCCGCGTTTGCGCATAATGACATGGAACCCGTCGGTGCGCGCCTCCGCGAACATCCCTAATGCCTTCATTACACGTACCGAGTAGAGTGGCGAGAGAGTGTTCTCGGCGGAGTACTCGGTTCGTGTGTACTATTGTTTTCATAGAACACACGAACCGAGTACTCGGCCGAGAACACTCTCTCGCCACTCTACTCGGTACGTGTGATCAAGGCATATCGCGCCACAGTGGCGCTGCAGCCCCAACAACACCCTAAACGCATTTTTATTGTATTGGGCGCGTAGGGCGCTGTACTGTGCCACTTTGTACCTTTTCACAAGAAATGTCACTGTGACGTACCATACTTTCTAGTTTCTACTAATCAAAGCGATATGAAACTCACTATGAAAAGGTTCAAAGTGGCACAGGTAATCAATTTACCATACCTTTACCATGAGCCGCCAGTGACCGTACTCGCTAGCGTCTGCGTACCTAAATCATTTGTATGGAGAAACGTACAATCCATAGGCTGCAGGTATAAAATGATTGGCAGTAGGTACGCCTTGAAAACTACCGTGAGACTCACTCATGTTAAATAATTTACGGATAACTTACATTTTAAAATCGAGTTTAGCTCGACATGTTGTTGTTGCGTTTAACTTGATTAAAAAACGTGAGTTATCCGTAAATTATTCGAAAAAAGAACAACCAAGCCTAAAATTGTGCTAGAAGTGGCTGCGAAGCGTGACATAGTATAGTCATAATCTTGGGTTTTATCTAGCTATTACCGTGATTTATATCGACCAAAAAACACCAAAAAAATCAAGTTTATTGTATGGGAGCCCCCTTAAATATTTATTTTGTTTTTACGAGTAGGTATTTTAGCGTTTGTTGTTGTAGCGGCAATAGAAATAAATACATCATCTATGAAAGTTAAGCTGTCTCTAGCTACCTACAAATAACCGTTTTTCGGACCGATTTCGACGAACGGACGGACAGACAGCGAAAATCTCAGTAATAGGATCCTGCAATGTACCTACAGAATTGACCTCTCTATGGTATAGGTATGGATATAATGGATATAGTGGTAATAAGTTAGATAGGCAGTATTATTTTCGACGTCTGGATGGTATGCCCACATAGGGTTTATTCATCATCAGCCTATTACAGTTTTCCCAAGAAAATAACTCCGATCGGCTGTCACCGTCTGCGCCGAGAGGGACAGAACGATATCCGAGAGTAGCCGAACGTTTTGTTCCTAGTTATGCACCCCATTCACGATAGCTCCGGGATGTGGTCGTATCCTTTAACCTGGTCCAATTTGATCGTCAATTGCGAATCGTCGCTCCAGAGTCCGAACCCACTTTATTGCATTAAGTATTATAATATTAAATGACGTTCTATTTCATTTGACATTTAATTTTTTTTGCATATTTTCTAGCATTTTTTTACGACAATTAACATATTTTAGGCATAATTTTAGCATTGCGTTGGCAATACTGTTGAGAACTGAAGAGCCGGAGCGACGCCAGTCAATGGGCAAATCCAGTACTACCGGCGTCGCTCCATTTGGATGTGGGCCCCGCCCACATCCC
>BHDV01004122.1:12438-42482 GCA_005406045.1 Adoxophyes honmai | reverse complement strand
GCCTAAAGGAAGAATACGTAACGATTTCGTAAGAAAAGGAAAGTGATAAACTGACGAAACGTTTTTCGTCTAACAGTTTTTCGGCTTAATGTAACATTTGCCAAGTGAAAGATATTCCAAATGTTTCATGTCAAAATGATATTCGTTTTTATAATAATTCGGCGAAATGAAAGGTTGGCATACAAAAATTTGCCAATTAATACTTGTCAAAGTGAATATTCGTCAAAATGTTGGTTGCCAAATGAAATTCGGCAAAATGAAATTCGGAAAAAAGGCAGGATACCAGCTCGTCATACATATAAAATTCGATATCAGACATAAATTCTGGAAAATTCAGAGGTGCAAGACCGGGGTTTGAACCCACAACCCTCCACTGGTCGACCCGCTGGGCTACCTACCACGGTTTTTTTAAGGTTCAGCAATTGAAAGAAAAAAATGAAGCATGTTAACTAGGTACTTTCCTTACAAAAAATTGTTTTCGAAATAAAAACACCATTGAGTAAAATACAAATTTGTAATAAAAACTTGTTTCTGATTTAATTTTTCCTTAGGAACTAATCAGATAAATTAATATTTAAGTACCTGCCTACCAATTTTTTAGATTTAGGTACTATGTAACAGAAGATACAAAAATATGTCAGGAGGCAGAATTTATCCGCACTTCCTATTTCTTAAAAATAAAGTAGAAAATGAGATTTACAACAAAAAAAGTGAAAAAGTGGGGTCAGGAGATAATTTTGCAACAGTACCTATATATTTATGTATACTGATAAGAACATTAATAGTGTTATAAATCAAATAATCACTCATTATTATGTTCATTATTTTCATTAAGTACTTATTCATATTAATCATCATAATTGAACAGTCAAAACTTCAGACCATGTTAAAGATAAAACTATAGTGATTAATAACCACTTGGCAAATATAAATGGTATATGGATATATTATGGTTGGTCACTGGTGCATAATGTGGCATGATTTTAAGTACATAATGTGAGTTTGTTCGCGCATCACTTTTCCATAGAAAAAGCTGCGTTTTTCTTGTATGGCAGTTTCAGATCCAGAATAACAATAATAAAAGCTGTTATTCACAACTTTAATATTTATAATAGTCAACTATTTCTTTTAATAATATTTAGTCTTAACTAGCAAAACAAACTAGAAATAAAAAATAAATCAGTCTACCTCCTCAATGTCATCCTGACTTTTGGGTCCTGCACCATTTATGTTCTTCATGAAAGGATCACAGTAGTCCTTTACCTTTTTCATCTCGTCTTCAAAATCTTCTTTGTCAGCCGTAGCATTGCTGTCCAGCCACTGGATTACCTCTTCACACTTATTACGAATTACAGAAACATCGTCTTCTTTCATCTTGTTATTTTTGTTTACTAGAGCACGCTTTACTTGGTAAACATAATCTTCCAATTTATTTTTCATGTTCACCCGTTCCCTTTCTAGATTATCTTCATACTGATATCTTTTTGCATCAGCGACCATCCTTTGTATTTGCGCTTGAGATAAGCGTCCTTTATTATGCTCAATTGTTATTTGAGCCTTCTTACCAGTGCTTCTCACTTTTGCAGATACTTGGAGTATGCTGTCGGAGTTGATGTAAAAACACACATCAATTTTCTCATGTCCTCTTGGAGCTGGTGGTATATTATATAACACAAACGAACCCAGTTTTTCATTGTCTTTAGTCATGGCCCTTTCCCCTTCACATACAACAAAATCTATAGTAGTTTGGTAATCTTCGCATGTGATATATGTTTGAGTTGTTTTGCAGGGTATTTTAGTGTTACGCTCAATAATTTTTGACATTAATTCCCCTAAGACATTAATACCCAGGGACAGAGGAAGCACATCTACCAACACAAGGTCCTGAATCTTAGCTTCCCCAACTCCAGTCAAAATAGCCGCCTGTACAGTGGCTCCATAAGCCACTGCCTCGTCTGGGTTGATGGAGAAGTTCAGTTTTTTCCCATTGAAGTAGTTTTGCAGGATACTTTGGACTTTTGGGATACGGGTAGATCCACCCACCAGAACTATGTCATGGATGTCGCTTTTATTAAATTTTGCATCATTGAGAGCATTTTCTACTTGTACCAATGTACTGTTAAAGAATTCAGAATTGAGTTCTTCAAAACGTGCACGTGAGATTTTGTGTACAAAATCAATACCGTCAAATAAGGAATCTATGTCTATACTCGCTTCAGTGCTGGTAGAGAGAGTGCGCTTGGCTCTTTCGGCGGCGGTGCGCAGGCGACATAGAGCCTTTGGACTATTGCGCAGATTCTTCTTATGTTTTTGTTCAAACTGACAAGCGAAAAATTCAACTAGTTTATTATTAAAGTCCTCTCCACCCAAATGAGTGTCTCCGGCAGTAGACTTTACCTCAAAGTGTGATCCTTCAGTTATCTTTAATATAGATACATCGAAAGTGCCCCCTCCTAGATCAAAGATCAGAACATTTCTTTCTCCTGTCAAGTCTTTCTCCAACCCGTAGGCCAAAGCCGCTGCAGTGGGCTCGTTTATGATCCTCATAACGGTCAGGCCTGCGATGGTCCCGGCGTCCTTGGTGGCCTGTCTCTGGGCGTCGTTGAAGTAAGCTGGGACTGTGATCACCGCCTCCTTCACCTCTTCGTCCAGGTACGCTTCAGCAAAACTCTTCATTTTGCTCAAAATCATGCTGCTGATTTCCTCAGGAGGAAAGCATAGCGTGTTCCCTTTGTATTCGACTTGTATTTTGGGGTTTCCGCCGTCGTCCACCACTTGGAAGGGCCAGTGCTTGAGGTCCTCCTGTACCTTGGGGTCGTCGAACTTCCTGCCGATGAGGCGCTTGGCGTCGAAGACGGTGTTGCGCGGGTTGAGCGCCGCCTGGGCCCGCGCGGCGTCGCCGACGAGGCGCTCGGTGGCGCTGAAGGCGACGCACGAGGGCGTGGTGCGGCTGCCCTGCTCGTTCGCGATGATCTCCACTTTGCCGTGCTGCAGCGCTCCCACACAAGAATACGTCGTGCCCAAGTCTATCCCTATCGCCGTCATTTTGTTAACTTCACTGTAAACTACCAAGTTCTTGTACCTATTTACTTGTATCTTGTATTAAACCCGTTGATGCGTCCACTCTATTCAAGCTTAGCGTAGGTTGTAATCAGAAACCATATCCGCTCTTAAAGGAATGAGTCACGCAATAAGTTATTATTGCACAAAACAAAAGAGCTGATTGACAACATTAAGTATCACAACTACGAATTTGTGCTATGCTAAATGCTATTGCTATTCATGCACAACATGTACGTTGTACGTATGTATACCTTAACACTTCATAATGTCACTTCGATTAGTCGTTGTTAAGTCGGAAAGTTTTCAGTATAACTCTTTCTAATTAAGGCCCCAGGAATGTGTTATTTATCTCAATCTTTTCAATACACCAAGGTAGGTTTACTATTTGTCTTTTAGCGGCGAAGGCTAAATAAAAAGGAATTACATAAGGTAACGTAAGGTACTGTACAGGATACTTATACTTGATCCTAGGTACAGGATTTATAAGGGCATAAACAACATGTTTTATTTATCATCTTTGAAAAAGGCAAAGAAAATAAAAAATAAACCTCATACAACCAAGTATCTAGTTTGAAATCTGTAATAATGTGGAGTAATGTTCATTTTTATGCATATTTTTAACCAGCTTTAAAAAAGGATGTTCTCAATTCTGCTGTATTTTTTTTCTATTTAACATCGCTACATTAAGCATTGATATGTTTAAAATATTCAAAATATTATGCTTCCATTACAATTGATTCAAGAAGCTCAAAAAATTGTATCCTTGGCAACACCAAAGCGAGTACAAGCGGACAGTGCTGAATCTGAATAGCTAGAAAGTTAGGGCATGCATCAATTATTATAACGCAATTTGTTTCTTTTAAAACGTTACTATGATTTATATGGGCGGTAGAGGGTTTCAAAGAAAGCGTTACGTAAAACTGTTATTTTATTTAAATTGCGGAATTAATTAAATTTTCTAAGGTGGCAACTTTTTACCTTCGGTTGGGGAATCCCTCGATTGCATACAACACTTTTTTTCTTTAAAGTTGGCCACCCATTTTGTTTGTTTTACGTGGAATCGTTTGACAGTATTGTATGTCATTTTTGTTTGGTTTTCGGTGTCAGTATCCGTTAATATTTTCTAAGAAACAGATTGCTATAGCTACCGTAAGTTCGGGTAACTTTGATCTTACTTTGCCCACATGAGCAATAATTAAAACCTTTTCATCCAATTAATGTACTTTCTAGTTCATTATCATGTGATTCATTCGTTTCTGTTTTATTGTTTGCAGTCCTTTTTTTTTTGGAAGTAACTTTCATAAACTTCGTTTGTGTGGGTGGGAATAAAACTGTGTTGGGAAAACGCAAGCTGTATGTTTATGTTGATTAATAGTGAAAAAATATACACTTTAAGGTGGTGAAAGTGGAAAAGGTGGCAACCCTACACCAGTTGGCAAATTAAGAGCGTGCAAACACAATTCGGCGATTTTGATGTTTTTCAAATGCTTTACAAAGCTATAAATCCTTAAGTTTTTAAAGAAAAACTGTAACATATAAATAAACTCTTTTTCTTGGGATTAACGGTAAATATTATTTTATTAGCAACACAGATTTCTTTTACTTAAACAATTTGTTGAAAGGTTTTTACAAAAAATACGCGTCAGAGCTGTCTTTCACTTGAAAATTTTCCATTAAAATTTACCACAAACGCTATAAACTTGTTATTATCTGATAGACAATATAGTCTATTAAGGAATAACGTTGTTATATGAATCAAATTATTGGTTTTTAGGGTTCCGTACCCAAAGGGTAAAAACGGACCCTATTACTGAGACTTCGCTGTCTGTCCGTCTGTCTGTCACCAGGCTGTATCTCACGAACCGTGAGAGCTAGAGAGTTAAAATTTTCACAGATGATGTATTTCTGTTGCCGCTATAACAACAAATACTAAAATTAAAATAATTACAATAATTAAGGGGGCTCCCATACAAAAAACGTGTTTTTTTTTGCTATTTTGGATCTATTTAAATAGCTGTAACAGGTAAATACTTGAAATGCTCACATAATATTTAATTAAATATTTACTTTAAAAGGAAATAATTAAAATAAAATAAAATTAGTATTTAGGGGGGGGGGGGCTCCTATACAAAAAACCTATTTTTTTGCATTTTTTTTTATGTTTTGGGTCTATTTACATAATTGTAACAGCTAAATACTTGAAATGCTCACAGAATGTTTAATTAAATATCTACTTTAAAAATAAATTATTGAATAAAAATAAAATTAGTATTTAAGGGGGGCTCCCATACAAAAATTCTGATTTTTTGCAGTTTTTGGTACGGAACCCTTTGTGCGCGAGTCCGACTCACACTTGGCCGGTTTATTATTATTCAAATATCATTTTACACAATTTCAAAATAGAACTATTACTTTTATTTTTTTCCTCGTTGATTTTAATGTACCTAATTACAAATGAAACAATTTTATTGTAAATTTACAGAATATGTTTAGTCTAACCATATTTTTTTCATGGCTAAATAAGAGTTAATTTATTTTTCACGATTTTCTAAACATTGTTCCAAAACCACTAAGTATATAACGTTCGTAAATAATGTTTATGCCCTCTTAAATGGTTGGATATTGAGTAGGTAAATAAATAAAGTAAGTTTTAAACAATATGCTACTTGTATTGTTATGGTGTCCTTGGCTTTATGCTTGAACAGAACACGTATGCAACAGATAAAATTAAAATGAATAGTTACTTTTTTGAGGGTTCTATCGTTTGAGGTTTATTGAATAAAATGTGCCTCTGTGGTGGCGGGAAAAAATAACACTTCTTCATTTCTTCCGTGGATGTCGTCAGAGGCGACTAAGGAAATAAGTTTAGGTGGGTAAGCTTTAGACGACAGGCTAGCAACCTGTCACTATTATCTCCTCACTATCTGTCACTATTGTTACTATAACTGTACCTCTTCCATCGGTTTTCAAGTCTAAAATTATGCTAGAAGTGGCTACGAATCGTAAAATAGTCATAATCATGGTTTTGTCTATGTCACGTTTCGTGTGCTCTGCCTACTCAATTTGGGAACATAGGCGTGATTCTATGTAAAAAAAAGAGATATAGCTATAATGTAGATATCCCTTTGCGAACAAGATATCTTAACATTTTTCATTGGCATCAAAGTAGGAAATTAACGACATCCGTAGGAGAAATAGAGATTTTTAATCATAAGGCCCTCTTCACACTACCGCCCGAGCTGACCAATTAATCGGCTGCTCTGTCCGCCGCATGCGGATGCGGATGCAGAAGTAGTGTGACATTGGACTAAAATCGACACCGCACGTTGCTTCGTTTAACGTTAAATTAAGACAAAAAAGGTTCTTAATTTAAACAGAACTCTAATGTATGTATTTACATTTAATTAAAAACCATGTTTCACGGACGGAAATGTTCATTTCGCACTGATAATACATGGAGAATACAGCTAAACTAACTTTAACAAAATGGGACATTTTATAAAGTATATCTTACTGTTATTATTGCTGGCCTCTGCGAGTGCTGATGTTGGTAAATTTTTCACAAGTTCCTCGGAACCAGATTTTTATAAGAGCATCAACGGAGCTCTTCCTGTCGTTATAGATTTAGTCAACTCTGTTTTTGGGAAAGTGGTAAGTTTTCTGGTTCACCCAGGCTCCCATTAGATATTTATGTTACAAGAGCAACATGAGAGACATTACTACGTGTTTTTAAGATTAAAAGTTTAGAATCTCTTGATCAAACAAGCACACAATGTGCAAGTCTTTGAACCCATCGATTTTTGGTGACACTTTTGATGTGGAGCCCGTAAGAGACAAGTATTGTTGAGTTATTATTCTATAATCTACATTCATAATCATAACAAACAAAGAATGACTAAAATAGCGGTTAAATCGACAGTCTCGTAATCCGCTGTGCATTCAACGTGTTCCAAATTGAAAACGATTTTCTTCTTTCAATTCGCCTGATAGGATGTAAGGAGAAAGAGCTAAATCATAAAAAGGCCTAATGAAAGTCCTGTTTTTTATTACAAATGCCAGAACAAAGTCACGTTTGGCTTCCTGCTGGAGCAGGCGTTAAAAGTGGTGGCAGACTTGTTCCCGCAGCGCCCCCTACCGACAGTCCCGGAAGTATGGTGGGGTGACGTTGAAGGGCCTCTGGACCCCAGCATCAGACCCTTCAAAGTGAACTTCACTGATGAGGTTAGTAATAAGCATCGCGATCGCAAAGCTTGTTCAATAGTTTTAGAGTCAGGTTCAGTTCACTCCGAGTCAGTCTCGACATGAAATTGTGACGTCACTCCAAATGGTTTTATTTAGGCATTCATGAAAACTAATGACTGTGTATGTGTATGTACTTTACTGTTGCATCTTAAAACCTATGTACTTACCAGGGTGGATCAAAAAGTACCCGTGTTTGATGACAGGTGGCATTACTTAGAAAAGTTGGCATTACCGTCTTGTAGTATTGACCTTATAAAATAAAAAAATGAAAACTGTTAATTGTCCATGGTTTAATTTTTTTTCTGGCGGCAAAATTTGTAAGACTTGTTTTGTTTTTCGTACAAAACGGAAAATGAGCAATATCGTTCCATAATTCGCTTCTTATTTTTGGATGGAAAAACATGCGAATGCATAAAAGTTAAGTTAGATGCTGTCTACAGAGGTCTTTCGCCGTCTATGACTACCGTGAGATATTGGTTTAATGAATTTAAATGAGGTCGTACATCTGTATTCGACGAGGACCGCCCAGGGCGGCCGGCAGAAGTGGTTACCGAAGAAATTGTGCAAAAAGAAAAAAAATGCTGGTTACCGATCGACGAACCAAAGTGCGTGAAGTAGCAGAGGCTGTAGGGGTGTCGTACGGAACATCAATTAATATAATACACGATAAATTAAATATGAAAAAAGTGACCGCCCGATGGGTGCCGCGATTACTCACGGATGAAAATTAGCGGTTACGGCTGTCAATGTCGAAGGAGTGTTTGGGCTTGTTTGAGCGAAATCCGCAGGAGTTTTTCCATCGTCTCGTTACTGTTGACGAAACCTGGGTCCATTGTTATGCAGCAGAGACCAAGCGGCAGTCTAAGCAATGGATTTTTTCTCACAAATCTGCCCCAGAGAAGGCAAAAACAGTCCCATCAGCCGGAAAAGTCATGGCCACTGTTTTTTGGAGATAGTAAGGGAATCATCCTTATAGATTTCTTACATAAAGTGAAAACTATTACAGGGCTGTACTATAGTAAGTTATTAGACCGTTTTGATGAAAAATTAAAGGAGACTCTATCCATTTGGCGAAGAAGAAATTGTTGTTCCATCATGACAACGCACTAGCGCATTCATCCAAAATTGTCACCGCCAAACTAACCCAACTACTTACGTTACGAATTGCTACCACAGCCGCCTTACTCGCCGGATCTGGCTCCCTGTAACTTTTTTCTGTTCCCCAACTTGAAAAAATGGCTCGAGGGAAAGAAATTCAAGTCAAACGAAGAAGTTATAGCGGAAACAGAAGCATATTTTGAAGAGTTTGACAATTATTTTTTTTTGGAGGAGTCAAAGAAGTGGCCGAAACGTTGGGAAAAGTGTAATGATCTAGAAAGAGATTATGTTGAAAATTGAAATAAAACTTTAAAAAAATATACGCGTTTTCTTTTCTAACACGGGTACTTTTTGATCCACCCACGTAGTGTATGATTTATTTGTTTCATAGTCTTTTCTAAACAATATTGTATTGTGTGCAGCAATAGAGCAACACCATCTTGTTTACAATTCTCGTAGTAGAGACGGTGTACCTACTAGCGCCAGCACAAATTGGCTCGTAAGATTCATCGTCCTCCCATCAATCGATATTGCCTAGCTGCTAGCTTCCATCACAATTTTTTTAAATGTCTCAGATGATACGAGACTTGCGCGCACGCATCTCCAGCCGGCGGCCGCTGACGCGCGCGCTGCGCGGCGCGGCGCACGCGTACGGCTCGCACGCGGCGCTGCTGGAGCAGCTGCTGCAGAGCTGGGCGCGCGGCTACGACTTCAGCGGCCGCCAGGCCTGGCTCAACAGGCATCCGCAGTTCACCACCAATATACAAGGTTACTAATTTAAACCGAGCAGCGATTTTAATTTTCATCTTGAACTCTGTTGGAATCGGAACCAACTTTGAAGACTTTGTGGATCGCAAAAAGAAATAAGACAGAAGTTGGAAGTTGTATTTTTGCGATCTGTAAAACTTCGTTAGCGCGGTGTAGAACACTTCGACAGTCGATGACGTAGGTGACGTGTGTCGAAGAAGTAGGTAGTGCTATTCGATGATAGGTGACGCTACGGTCTACTAATTACTGCTAAACTGTATACTCGCTTGAACTTAATGATCTTCAGAACGAATTGTTTTCTAATCTACCCCTAATTAGTTAGAGATCTAGTTTCAAAATACCGTGACACTGAAGAGGCAACCCCTAGCTAGACACTCGTCACGATTACTCTTTTGTTACTTCTTGAACAGTGTTGTCTTGTTAAATCTTGTGTTGTTGCGCTATGCTTATTGCACGACATTTCGATTCTAGGTCTAAACATCCACTACATCCACGTGAAGCCTCTCAACCCTAAAAAGAAGCTCCTGCCACTGCTGTTGGTGCACGGCTGGCCAGTCACCGCCTTCGAATATGTCCATGTCATCGACTACTTGGTCCAGGGCCGGGAGGAGTGCGACTTCGAGTTTGAGATCATCGCACCAGATCTACCAGGATTCGGGTACTCCGAGGTTGGTTAATTTATAAGCTTATAATGGTCATCGGAAGACGCTGGATGCAGGTCGTTTCCAACAGCTACTTATGGAAGTCTAGAGAGGAGTCCTATGTTCAGCAATCAGCAGTAAACGTCTTATGGTTCAATTGATGATGATGGTGAGACGGAAGAGGTAAATTAGTGACAGTAGGTTGCTGTAGATAAAGTGTCATCTAACGTATACCTACCCAAATTTATGTTCTTAGTCGCCTGATCATCTCTCACGACATATTGGTATTATTTGGTATAGAAATGATATTATTACAAAAGGTCTTCCCTCTAGACTTAGTTTTGGAGAATCTAATCATCAAATTGACTCTAGCTAATTCTAAGCTCTTACTTCACTGTGTTTTCTCTGCACTTTTTTTTTGTTTTTTCCAGGCCACCAATAAAATTGGTATGTCTCACTACCAGATGGCGGTGATTCTGAAGAACCTGATGCTGCGCCTGGGCAAGCCGCGCTTCTACGTGCACGCTGGAGACGTGGGCCAGGCCGTGGCAGACTCCATGGCTGTTCTTTTCCCTGATAGGGTGCTGGGACTGCATACTAATTTCGCTTTCAGGTATACTTTTGCCCTGATCAGTTGTTTTATATCATTTCAAGTTTATACGACATTGGGCAAACCTAAATCTTTCATTTTATTATGTTTTGGGCCAATTTGTGAGCATCATCTGGAGCTACGCGCGTATATCCTCCGTCGTGGCGCGTAGCTCCAGATGATTGGACACGAATTGCCCCCAAATCTGTTGAGCTAATCTCAATATAAAATATGAGTAGATCCGTTGTAGTTCACTATGAGTGAGTCTTACGGTAGTTTTATTTTTTTACAGTCTACTTCCCCAAACTCTGGTCAAGTACGTGTTGGGACAGTTAGACCCTGATGCAGTGGAGGAGCCAAGATACCAGGACCGACTGTACCCCCTTTCTGCCCGGGCTAAGTTCTACTTGGAGAATTTTGGCTACTTTCATATACAAGCTACGAGACCGGACAATCTGGGTTAGAAACATAATCCTAGTAACCAGAGATTAAGTTGCAATTATTTTAACTAATTTGAGGGGTTCCTACGTTCATAAGTAGAGCTTCAAAACGGGAATTTTAGAAATAGGGTACAATACAAAATACAATACGTAATTCCCCCTTAATTTCCCTTTTCTTCCCGAGGGTGTCGTAATAGTCTACTCTGGGAAAGGGTTAGTGTATTGTGGGCGATGGGCTAGCAACCTGTCACTGCAATATCACGTTAACCATTGGTTACTCTGAAATTGCTAGACGTGGCTCTGGATTTTTGAATTCATGTGTGTGTATGTATGTACAATACATAATTTTTCACCAATTTAAGAGATTTTTGCATGGACCTACGCAAAATCAATAGCGAAATTGATTTAATACACTGAAAAAATGTGTCACCATGTCAGTTTCGTTACTTTCACATTGTTTGACGGTAGCAAAACCGACACCCTGCTTTCGTTGCTGCACCACTACTGCGCCACCGCTCTATTCGCGCGACTGCTTGTGCTCGAAATATGCTAAAGTCGGTTTAAAACGTGACTTATCCGTATTTTACAAGATGAGTCTCACGGTAGTTTAATGTTCAACATACTTCACAGGCCACGGTCTTGACGACTCCCCCGTAGCGCTAGCCTCCTGGCTGCTCCAGTCCATCATCATCGCCGCGTCGGAGGACCACCAGTTCAAAGTCCATGGGTTCCTCAACCAGACGTACGACATGTTGGACTGGTTGGATACCTTCACCGTGTACTGGGCGTCCCAGAGCATGGGAACTAGTGTCCGCATGTATGCAGAGGGTTGCGCGTGGTTGAAAGACCCACTCGCCCGCACCGTTTTGATGTAAGGCCTTTACTGTCTTTGATCAGCTTTATATTTATCATGAGATCATGATTATTTCACTATACAGGACAGGTGTCCCAAAAAATAGTGTCCAAAGATAGTCCACCCCTAGAAGTATCCGGATCACCTACGTTCCGCTATTACAATTTTTTTTTTAATTTTTGTGACATAAATCGTAAACCGTAATTTGCTTATGTGGTGTATGGGTTTAGAATAACACTTCTCCATTTTTTCCGTGGAACTCGAAATATGCGACTGTATGAATAAGTTAAGGTACATTTTCGGTGACAGGCTAGCAACCTGTCACTATTATACTTGCCAACTTTTAACCTAAGAAATACGTTGTGGCCATTTAGCGTGAAATAGTAATGGTTTTGTCTATGTAACTTTTCGTCTGCTCTGTCTACCTCGTTTATAACCTCACCTACATATAAAAAATGCGAATTTCTATTTTCAAATTTTCACAGCACCCCGATTTCGGTTCCGTTCGCTGCCATCCGATTTCGCCACGAGCTGATATACCAGCCAGATGGGTTCCTCCGGGACAAGTATCCCAACCTGGTGCAGGCTTCGACCCTGGACTTCGGAGGCCACTTCGCAGGCTACGAGGAACCTGCTGTGCTGGTGGACAGCATCTGGATGTCCGTTAAGAAGATGCAAGCGTTTAATGCTAAAAGGGGCGTTGTGGTTAACTAAAATATGAATACTCGTAGATGGTGGGTGTAAATATTCGTATTTCTTCCCGGTGACTTCAAAGTGATGATACAAATTACATACTTAAGTGGTTGTTACTCGGCTAATGCTAGACAATTGAATGCACAACTCATTTGTTTTAATCAGTCGTATTAAATTCAAAGTGTCTATACATTGAGGTTGTGATTTCATTTTACCTTAGTACTTAAGTATGAAAATCCAAATTTTAGGATTAGCATTAACTGAGTAAGAAGCACTAAATTGGTATCATTAATTTGAAGTCACCCTGCATATCTTCTATTGGGATAAGTTAGATCTGTTTGTACTATCAATGGTTTTTCCTAAAAAAATTACCTCAGCAATCGCATGTATAGTCCTCGACATAAAACTTTTACTTGGAAAAGCGATGCACGAACTTACATTCACTACGGTACGATAAATTTCTTAAATTCATACATACATACATACATATTCTCACGCCCATATTCCCATGAGGGGTAGGCAGAGCACTTAAATTCATGATTTACTAATAATAAAAAACAAAATGCGAACAACACCATTCAAAAACTGACTGTTCTCTCTTGTAAAAAAAAACTGGAATACTTAAACAATGATGGCAGTTGTACTAAGCTTACCTAGCGAATTTTTTTGTGTTTTTGTATTCAAGGAGTGAAAGTAAAAAAAAAAAACTTTTACTACACTGGTCACACCGCATTTTTATGTGCCTGTACCTCATTTAAACAGTTAAGGTATACCCTCTTCCTGTCTCTTTCTGATGGATCACATGCACATGCATGACGCTTTAGTCAACAATATGTTTCGCTCGTTAAATTTTTCTCCTTAACACATTGAAATATTTGATATTTATTCCAATGTCTAAAAACTTCAGATGTGGTTTTGTATCTTATTTACAACAGACGAGGTTGTATGGACTTTGTATCCTTTGCCTTTAATAAAAATACTAAATGTCAATTTTTTTCAATAGGTACCCGATTTCCCGCTTTTAGAAATCTTTTAATTTAACTGTGTGTTTGCCGTTGTTTGTTGTCGTAAGCGTAAAGTGGCAACTAAAACCAGGTAAATATAAGTAGCCGTTGAATCTAAAACATGACGGCGATCGGGATAGACTTGGGCACGACGTATTCCTGCGTGGGAGCGCTGCAGCACGGCAAAGTGGAGATCATTGCGAACGAGCAGGGCAGCCGCACCACGCCCTCGTGCGTCGCCTTCAGCGCCACCGAGCGCCTCGTCGGCGACGCCGCGCGGGCCCAGGCGGCGCTCAACCCGCGCAACACCGTCTTCGACGCCAAGCGCCTCATCGGCAGGAACTTCGACGACCCCAAGGTACAGGAGGACCTCAAGCACTGGCCCTTCCAAGTGGTGGACGACGGCGGAAACCCCAAAATACAAGTCGAATACAAAGGGAACACGCTGTGCTTTACCCCCGAGGAAATCAGCAGCATAATTTTAAGCAAAATGAAGAGTTTTGCTGAAGCGTACCTGGACGAAGAGGTGAAGGAGGCGGTGATCACAGTACCAGCTTACTTCAACGACTCCCAGAGACAGGCCACCAAAGATGCCGGGACCATCGCGGGCCTGACCGTCATGAGGATCATAAACGAGCCCACTGCAGCGGCTTTGGCCTACGGGTTGGAGAAAGACTTGACAGGAGAAAGAAATGTTTTGATCTTTGATCTAGGAGGGGGCACCTTCGATGTGTCTATATTAACAATAACTGAAGGATCACACTTTGAGGTAAAGTCTACTGCCGGAGACACCCGTTTGGGTGGAGAGGACTTTAATAATAAATTAGTTGAATTTTTTGCTTGTCAGTTTGAAAGAAAACATAAGAAGGATCTGCGCAACAGTCCAAAGGCTCTGTGTCGCCTGCGCACCGCTGCCGAAAGGGCCAAGCGCACTCTCTCTACCAGCACTGAAGCGAGTATAGACATAGATTCCTTATTTGATGGTATTGATTTTGTACACAAAATCTCACGTGCGCGTTTTGAAGAACTCAATTCTGAATTCTTTAACAGTACATTGGTACAAGTAGAAAATGCTCTCAATGATGCAAAATTTGTTAAAAGCGACATCCATGACATAGTGCTTGTGGGTGGATCTACCCGTATCCCAAAAGTCCAGAGTATCCTGCAAAACTACTTCAATGGGAAAAAGCTGAACTTCTCCATCAACCCGGACGAGGCAGTGGCTTATGGAGCCACTGTACAGGCGGCTATTTTGACTGGAGTAGGGGAAACTAAGATTCAGGAGCTTGTGTTGGTAGATGTGGTTCCTCTATCTGTGGGTATTGATTTGAAGGGAAGAATAATGTCAAAAATAATAGAGCGTAACACTAAAATACCCTGCAAAAGATCTAAAATATATGAGACAAGTGTAGACAACCAAACTGAGGTTAAAATTATTGTTTGTGAAGGAGAACGTGCAATGACTAAAGATAACAATATACTTGGATCATTTGATTTGTTTAACATTCCACCAGCTCCACGTGGAAGAGAGAAAATTGAAGTATGCTTTAAGATAAATGCAAATGGCATACTTCATGTATCCGCAAAGGGAAAAACTAAAGGGAAAAGGAAGCACATCCGAATCAAGAATGAAAAGGGACGCTTAACACATGCAGAAATTCAAAAAATGATTGCTGACGCTAAGAGATTTCAATATGAAGATGATGAAGAAAGAGAACGGGTTGGTGTGAGGAATAAATTGGAAACTTGTGCTTATAAAATAAAGCATGATGTTGAGAAGGAGGCGGGCAAGCTGAAGGAAGAAGATGTTACTGCAGTACTTAATAAGTGCAAAGAAGTCATCTGCTGGTTGGAAGACAATGCTATGGCAGAGATGGAAGACTTTCAAGATGAGATAGAAGAGCTGATTGATGTCTGCGAGCCAATCATGAAGCAGATTAATGGTACAGGTCTGGCAATGTTTAAGTCTAAGTCTGTTTAAGAGATTTGTATCAAGTTATAAAATGAGTTTTCCATTTTTAATATTTGCTTCTGAGCATTGATAATAAAAATAATTAAGATTTAAAAAGAAACTCTAATTTTACTTACAGATTTTGATCTGTCTCAGTAAACTAGAAAAAGGTATATTATTTCGTTTCCAGAGTGTAATATGTTAATGTCAATAAATATTTTTTTAAGTAATCAATAAATCATTGTTTTTCTTATTAAAAACTTAATTCAAAGTATTCAAGTGTTTCACTTTAAAGTTAATAGTATTTTTGAGGCAAAGCACATGTTTCACTAATAACATTGAATATCCACAAAACCGTAATAATTCTACCATTCCTAATGTACAATCTATCTGGTGTTTGGCTTTGCTACACTACTACAGAGTACAGACACAAAACGAGGCCTCTCTGACTCAACCTCGTATATGAGATTTTGACGAAATTGTGATTATTGTTGTAAACCGTTTTTAATATCATTATGCATGTTATCACAATCACTTACAACCATAAATCGTCTATTTCTTGAATTATAAAAGAAAACTCAAACTCGTATCTGAATCCATTCATTAAAGGACCATGGTCAAAATGGGCCTGGAACCAACAGCATTGAGATTTATGTCAATAAATAGGTCTTAAAATTTACTTTATTTAATTGTATGGGCACAAAGTCGAATTCCATTGCAGAACTAAGATATTTGTATTTTAGTCACGGTGAGTTCAGTACTTTTAGCTACGAAAAATGCATTCGGAGAATATTTATATTCACAATAATAGTGAATGTGTTGGCGAAAATGTAGGTAGTTGTGAACGGCGTTCGTTGTGTCTAGCAGTTGCACGGAAAAAACGGCAGCGCAAAGTGCACGTCTATGATGATGGGCCACGGATTGGCTCGAAACATGTCGAGCTAATCTCGATATAAAAATACGTGAGTAGATCCACTATGAGTGAGTCTCTCGGTAATTATATGTTTAAAACCATCAATTGCTAACAAAACTTATTTTTATTTTACACTAACTCTACCCTAAACCTGTTTTTAATAGATTTTATTGACTCTTAAACTAAGATTTAAATATGAATATCTCAGTTCTCCCATGGAATTCGACTTGGTGCGTATACAATGAAATTAAGTAGAGTTAAAGACCTATTTAATGACCTAAGTGTCAGCTCTGTTGGTTTCAGAACCAGGCTTCATACAAAGTTGCCCATGGTCCTCTGTAACGCAACCTCGTATATCAGTATAAGTCTGCACCATGTCTGCACACACACAACGTTGAATTACTTCGTCGCTGTGTGTAGGTTTCCGCACGATGTTTTCCTTACTTTCACGATGTTTTGTTTTGTTTTCTTTCTTTTGTTTTTTGTTTGTTTGTTTTATTTTTAATTGTTAAGTAAATTTTTTTTTTAACAATTATTTCAGTAAAGTATGTAACAAGTTTAGTATTATAAATCAACAATATAAAAAAAATATTTCAAAAATAAAAATAATTCTTTTCAACATTGATCGAACTTAAAATTGGGTAATTAAAGACCAGCCTTGAATAATAAGTTTTTGGCTAAATTAAAGTAACAAAACAATACAACAATTTTGTCTAATCATCCAACTAAAAGAATACATACATGCATACATACATACGTCTGTATTCCCAAATGGGGTAGACAGAGCACACGAAACGCTACATAGACAAAACCATGACTATTTCACGTTTCGTGGCCACTTTTAACATAATATATATTATACATATATATTATATTTTAAGGCTTTAAGTTAGTACCGTGTGGTGTCGGGATAGAATAACACCTCTCCATTTCTTCTGTGGATGTCGTAAGAAGCGACTAAGGAAATAGGTTTTAGGTATGTTTTAGGCGACAGGCTAGCAACCTGTCACTATTCTACCTCTTCCATCTTCGCAAACCTGAAACAATGCTAGAAGTGGCTGCAAAGCGTGATATAGTCATAATCATGGTTTTGTCTATGTCACGTTTTGTGTGCTCTGCCTACCCCATTTGGGAACACAGGCGTCATTGTATGTTTAAGTTAGCAGGTATTACCAAGGCAAGTGTAACCGTGTGGTGTCGGGTTTAGAATAACACCCCTCTATTTCTTCCGTGGATGTCGTAAGAGGGGACAAAGGTTAAGAACTAAAAGCCTATATTTTAAGCGACAGGCTAGCAACCTGTCACAACTATACCTGTCACCGTAAAATCTAAAAAATATATGTTAGAGGTGGCCACGAAACGTAAATACTTAGTCATCGTTTTGTCTATGTAGCGTTACGAGTGCTCTGCTTGGCTCATTTGGGAATATGAGCATATTACTATTCTTTTTGCATGTACATCATACAATAAAAAACCGGCCAAGTGCGAGTCGGACTCACGCACTGAGGATTCCTTACAAACCGATTACAACGCCATCTATACTATAGACCGATAGGTACCTACTTAAAAGATGGTAAACAATCTTGACATGTCTTATTATTGAAATACACAGTCTAAAAATGAAAATCGTTACAATATACAATTCAATTATGAAATTAAATGATTTTTTCATACCTAAATTGTAAAATGTAAAGATTTTGATTTATAAAGTGTATATTTAAATAAAAAGACACGTCAAGATTGTTTACCATCTTTTAAGTACCTATCGGTCTCTAGTATAGTGACAGATTTTCGAACTAGTGACACAGAATAGATAATAGTACAAGTACAGAAGTCTCACTGCTTTGATTTTCACAAATGCCGCCTTTTTATGTGCCTACACAATTATTATTAACAAACGGACCGCACGCTAGCAGCCGACATTGAGCTCTCTGGCGCCGCGCGAAGGTCGACATTACTCCACACCATGTCAAAAAATGACCCGAAAATAGGGTTGTCAAGTCAATACTTTAATTAAATACCTACCTATTATACCTAACTATTCGCGTGGTGTCAGAATAGAATAACACCTCTCTATTTCTTCCGTGGATGTCGTAACAGGCGATTAAGGAAATAGGTTTAGGTATGTTTTAGGCGACAGGCTAGCAACCTGTCACTATTCTACCTCTTCCATCTTTGCAAACCTAAAACTATGCTAGAAGTGACTGCGATATAAACGTAATCATGGTTTTGACAATAATACTCTTCGTGTGCTCTGCCTACCCCATTTGGGAACACAGGCGTGATTGTATGTATGTAGGTATCTATCAGATTTATGTTGTTTGTAATATTTAAGCCAAAGATACATCAGGCGACATTTGTTGCGTTACATTTGTCGTGCGACATGTCGAGCGATGTAGCGCGACGTCGCCGGACATCGCTCGACATGTCGCGCGACACGTGTATATACGCGGATTCATTTTGCTAATTAAAATATGACACGCGTTTGCGATGTAAACTGAATCGTGCTGCGTAAAAAAAGAGGCGCGCGTGCGCCGCGGGTCAGTGCGCGGCAACCACTGATTAGGCTTCATCGATGAGGCCGCCGATATGTACTTGTAGTTCGGCGGCGGAACGGCGGAGTGACACCCCCCTGCTAGTGATAAATTTTAACCAAGTAGTTTTTTTTTAATAAATAATTATTTAAAAAAACTACTTGGTAGATTTTGTTCAAATCAATTTTCGTTGATAGTTTTTATGATAATGTATAATCTTTCCGAAAGTACCTATAGAATGTACCTAGAATTCTCTATTTCTTCTTCTTTTTCTGTACTTCATGTACAAATACTTCGCGATCTATAGACGATTTCCATAGCGTCTACGTCCCTCCTACAGTTCGGCCGACAGAATGATCGAAAATGTGCGTCGTGTGCGTTGAGTTTGTGAAAAATCCGCGACTGACTCTTTGCAGCATGCATACTTTTTTTGCGCCGCAGACTCGATCGCACAAAAAGTCTGTCGTCTGCGCTGCCCTGCTGCATATTATAATTCCATAGGTTCTATTTGCACAGACTAAAAAGTCCGTCGCGGATAGTCTGCCGTCTGCGCAGGGCCTAACCCCTGACTGACTGAAGTAACTAAGTTAGTGGTCCCTAAAGTGTTAGTGTAAAGTAAAGAAACGAAACGTTATAATATGTATATGTATGTTAGTATAAAAAAAACAAAATAAAATAATTTTAAACAAAAATAAACCGACTTCAAATTAGCTTTATCCTGAAAGGAAACTTCAGTTTATGTACATACTAGCTTTCCGCCCGCGGGTTCACCCGCGTGGAACTCGGTTACATTGCGGTATAAAGCACAACTATAAGAAAACTTCTCGTTTCAAACGACACACAGCGCCATCGATCTATCATCGATCGATATCGATCTATCAAGCAAGCAATATTTTTGTTTTCCCTCGGGAACATCAATTTTTTCCGGGATAAAAAGTAGCCTATTATTTAATCCGGACTTCTATCTTTACGTCTGCAAAATCAATCGGTTCAGTAGTTACGGCGTGAAAGCGGAACAAACAAACAAACAAACTCACTTTCTGATTTATAATATTAGTAAGGATTTACTAAAGGTCAAGTAGGTATACGTAGCTCTCAGCAGATTCAAGGCTTTAGAAGGAATAGCAAATTCTGCTCTATCTGATTTAGAACCCTTTAGAAATGAAACGCTTGAGAAGCAGCAGGCCTGGCTAATTACTGAAACTATAATTTCCACTGCAGGTGCATTCAGTATCGAAAACATTATCCTTTAACTCCTAAAAATTAAGGAGTTGACCTTTCATCATCAGCTCAGTCATATTTTTTTAGAAGGGTTCTACACCAGTGTGTAGCTTTGAAAAATGTGCTAAAAACATTCTGTGCCTATAAAATTTGGAAGTTGCCCTCGATTTCCCACATATTCCATCATCAGGTCAAGATATGCTGACAATCGGACTACCAGGAAACTATACCCTTTCAGATAAAAAAAGAATTTTCCAAATCGGTCCAGGCGTCTTCGAGTAATCAGCGAATACACATAAAAATACTCTCCATTTCTTCCGTGGATGTCGCAAGAGGCGACTAAGGACATAGGTTAAAGTAAATATTAGGCGACATGTTAGCAACCTGTCACTATTAGGGGAGGTAGGGGAGGGATGGGCACTTTTTCACTATTTATTGCATAAAAAGTCGGATTTTATAGATAATCAACTTTTATTGCCAATTCTTACTGCACTACACATTTGGCTAGATATAATTAAAGAGCTTCCTTAAAAATTATAATCAGTCTCTACATTACGTGTTATTTTCTAAACTAAGTCAAAAGTGCCCAATGCTCCCTATGGTAGGGAGGCTTGGGCATACCCTGCGGGAGGCTTGGGCACGGCCTTTAAATCACTTTATATCCATAATGGAATTCAAAAATTTGTTAATAAATAAACTATTATTACTCTTTATCTTTATCAACAATAGAAACCAAAAATAAAAGTTAAAAAATAAAAAACATCTTAAACAGTATCTTAACTCATCTGAGATTGGGTGTAACCCATAAACGACAAAAACGTGTACTTAGAGCTACCACGTTTGGTTTTATTGCATGTCTTTGGTACTGGCAATTTAGTTTTGATGTCGTCTAAAAGGACACTAGCTATGTCATCTACTTCAGGAAAATAAAGGTGTTTCTTATCTTACTCAGCCTCATAAATTAGTAGTGTTAGTTACTTCTTCCCTGGCTCGTAATATTAATTCTTTAGGAATTTCCCGTCGCAAACCTTTCTTTTTGAATTTAAATGACATTATTCTGTAATTAAAAATAAATCAATAGTTAAAAATCTATACTGAATATAATAGGAGGGAGCGTTGGGCATGCCCAAACCTCCCGCACGTCCAAATGCCCATTACTCCCCCTATATACATTTTCAACATAGGTTACCGGTATTTTTTTTTCAATCTACGTTTATAGGCTTGAATTTCAGTTTAATTCATAGATTAGTAAATAAACAATAGATTAATAATAAAAAATACACATACCTTTCATTCGTTTTCTCATTATTACGATCCGAAATCGCAACAAAATACTTACTTTTACAAGCGCATAACTTTCGAATGTATTTGCGTTTGATAACTGACAGAAAAAACAGATATCCTATGGATGAACAGTGAAGCCAGTTGGTAAGGTAAACTACCAAATTACTAAAAAAATAAAAACTATGATCAAATCAGAATAAAAGAGGGGTGCCCATGTCTCCCAACTGTCCATCCCTCCCCTACCTCCCCTATACCTGCTAACTCAAAACCTACAAAAGATGTGGTTGGTAGAAGTGGCCACGAAGCGTGACATAGACATAGTTTTGTCTATGTAGCGTTTTGTGTGCTCTGCCTACCCCATTTAAGAATACAGGCGTGATTGTATGTAGGTATGTAAGTATGTACAAATGTAAGTTCGGACTAAAATGCCCGAATGCCCGTTGATTTTATTATTTATTTTAAGTATAATTCAAAAACTACTTGTTAGATCTTGATGAAATTGAAATGGGACCAATGGAAAGCCATTTGCTATCGAACACAAAAAGAACCATCTAAATCATTCCCCCGTTTAGAAGTTCTGAGGTAACATATAAAAAAAAAAAGTACAGCCGAATTGAATACCTCCTTTCTGTGAAGTCGGTTAAAAATTAAACACTGCCCCGCGGCTCCCCTCGGCGCACGCGCGGCGCAGGAGACTGTTGGAAAACTAAAAAACTTTTAAAATAACTTGTACCACACTGGTTACAAAGCATTATTGATGTACCCTCTTCCTGTTTTTTAGGGTTCCGTACCCAAAGGGTATAAACGGGATCTGTTACTGAGACTTCGCTGTCTGTCGCCAGGCTGTACCTATCTCACAAACCGACCTAAACGTGACAGCTAGAGAGTTGAAATTTTTACAGAAGATGTATTTCTGTTGCCGCTATAACTACAAATACTAAAGTCTAAATTCTAAATAATAATAGTAATTAAGGGGGGCTCCCATAGTGAAACCGTGTTTTTTTTTGTTGTTTTTGGTGCAGAACCCTTCGTGCGCAAGTCCGACTCGCACTTGGACGTTATTTTTTCTGATGGATCACAGTTAAAGTGTATTTATTTTCCTTCGAAAACGATCATGTTAGAGAACCTTTTATGGAACTTAATGGAACAGTGATTTAAAAGCGTAGATTTTTTTTCGACTGGGAAGCTGCGCCTTTTGTCAACGATATTATTATGTTTGCTTGCTAAAAATTCGTCCTTTACGCTCTTAAATATCAAATATTTGTTCTAAGGTTTAAAAACTTACAACGTGGTTTTGTACCTTATTTACAACAGACGAGGTTGCATGGACTAGGTATCCTTTGCCTTTCATTTTTAAAAAACTAAACCTAAACGTCAATCGTTTATAATAGGTACAGGTAGGTACCCGATTTTCCGCTTTTAAAATAAAACTTATTCTGGAATTTATGTTTAGTTTTGTAAAAGAACTGACCGTGTGTTTGCGATTGTTATCGCTTAGTAGTTGTATTTGGTAGCGTAAAGTGGCAACTAAAACTAAAACGGAAAACAGGTAAACATAAGTAGCCGTTGAATCAAAAACATGACGGCGATGGGGATAGATTTGGGCACAACGTATTCCTGCGTGGGAGCGCTGCAGCACGGCAAAGTGGAGATCATTGCGAACGAGCAGGGCAGCCGCACCACGCCCTCGTGCGTCGCCTTCAGCGCCACCGAGCGCCTCGTCGGCGACGCCGCGCGGGCCCAGGCGGCGCTCAACCCGCGCAACACCGTCTTCGACGCCAAGCGCCTCATCGGCAGGAAGTTCGACGACCCCAAGGTACAGGAGGACCTCAAGCACTGGCCCTTCCAAGTGGTGGACGACGGCGGAAACCCCAAAATACAAGTCGAATACAAAGGGAACACGCTATGCTTTCCTCCTGAGGAAATCAGCAGCATGATTTTAAGCAAAATGAAGAGTTTTGCTGAAGCGTACCTAGACGCAGAGGTGAAGGAGGCGGTGATCACAGTCCCAGCTTACTTCAACGACGCCCAGAGACAGGCCACCAAGGACGCCGGGACCATCGCAGGCCTGACCGTCATGAGGATCATAAACGAGCCCACTGCAGCGGCTTTGGCCTACGGATTGGAGAAAGACTTGAAAGGAGAAAGGAATGTTCTGATCTTTGATCTAGGAGGGGGCACCTTTGATGTGTCCATATTAAAGATAACTGAAGGATCACACTTTGAGGTAAAGTCTACTGCCGGAGACAACCATTTGGGTGGAGAGGACTTCAATAATAAACTAGTTGAATTTTTTGCTTGTCAGTTTGAAAGAAAACATAAGAAGGATCTGCGCAATAGTCCAAAGGCTCTATATCGTCTGCGCACCGCCGCCGAAAGGGCCAAGCGCACTCTCTCTACCAGCACTGAAGCGAGTATAGACATAGATTCCTTATTTGATGGTATTGATTTTGTACACAAAATCACACGTGCACGTTTTGAAGAACTCAATTCTGAATTCTTCAGCAGTACATTGGTACAAGTAGAAAATGCCCTCAATGATGCAAAATTAGATAAAAGCGACATCCATGACATAGTTCTGGTGGGTGGATCTACCCGTATCCCAAAAGTCCAGAGTATCCTACAAAACTACTTCAATGGGAAAAAACTGAACTTCTCCATCAACCCAGACGAGGCAGTGGCTTATGGAGCCACTGTACAGGCGGCTATTTTGACTGGAGTAGGGGAAGCTAAGATTCAGGACCTTGTGTTGGTAGATGTGCTTCCTCTGTCCCTGGGTACTGATGTCATAGGGGGTTTGATGGACAAAATTATTGAGCGTAACACTAAAATACCCTGCAAAAGAACTAAAATATATCTGACAACTGTAGACAACCAAACTGAGGTTGATATTGTTGTTTGTGAAGGAGAACGTGCAATGATTAAAGACAACAATATACTTGGATCATTTTCTTTGTTAAACATTCCACCAGCTCCAGCTGGAGAAGAGAAAATTGAAGTATGCTTTAAGATAAATGCAAATGGCATACTTTATGTATCCGCAAAGGCAAAAACTAAAGGGAAAAGGAAGCACATCCAAATCAAGAATGAAAAGGGGCGCTTAACACATGCAGATATTCAAAAAATGATTGCTGATGCTAAGAGATTTCAATATGAAGATGATGAAGAAAGAGAACGGGTTGGTGTGAGGAATAAATTGGAAACATGTGCTTATAAAATAAAGCATGATGTTGAGAACGAGGCGGGCAAGCTGAAGGAAGAAGATGTTGCCGCAGTACTTAATAAGTGTGAAGAAGTCATCCACTGGTTGGAAGATAATGCTATGGCCGAGACAGAAGATTTTCGAGATGAGATAGAAGAGCTGATTGATGTCTGCGAGCCAATTATTAAGCAGATTAATGGTACAGGTCTGGAAATGTTTAAGTTTAAGTCCGTTTAAGAGATTTGTATCAATTTATAGAATGAGTTTTCCATTTTTAATAATTGCTTCTGAGCATTGATAATAATTAAGATTTAAAAAGAAACTTTTATTTTACTTTACAGCTTTTGATCTGCTACAGTGAACTAGAAATAGGTACTTATATTATTTTGTTTCCAGAATGTAATAATTATGTTAATGTCACTAAGTGTTTTTTTTAATAATTAATAAATCATGTTGTTTTTTATTATTAATATCTTATTTCAAAGTATTCAAGTGCTTCACTTTAAAATGAATAGTATTTTTGGAACATATTAGCACATGCACCTAACTAACTTAAACATAACTTAAACATTGAATATCCACAAAGGTTGGCTGGTAGAGATCCCTTTTGGGATAAGTCCGCCTTTGTACTTTGTTCTTTTTTTGAAACCTGTCTGTACCTTATTTTCTTTTGTACTTAGTTTTTTACTTACTTAAAACCGTCAAGAAATATTAAGTATGTTCAATCTAAGTAGGTATCTGGTGTTTGGCTTTGCTACACACTAGGTACTACAGACACAAAAGTCATAATAATAAAATAAAATGTTATATCAAAAATAATCAGAGATGACGTTCGTTAAAAAAACTCGGGCAAGAGCGTGTCGGGCACGCATATGAAAGGGTTCCTTAGCTAGCAAAATTTCATTTAAAATACATTTTGTTCGGACGACTGTAACTACATAAGTCGGTCGAGTTGTATGAAAATAATTATCTATGATACTGAGTCCACTATAATTTTAATTAATAATTGTGTTTGAAGTACTGACTGAGGTATATACCATATTTTTTTCAGAATCATTTTAGTAATATTTCATAAAGTTAAAATACTTTTTCAACGATACCCTACACGTTGGGATTAGTCTAATTTAATTTTTTAAATTCACTTTTCGGTGTATGGGAGGGGTTCTGAAATATATGTACGCTCGCGAGCAAAAGTATTGCATCACTCTACATTTTTTCGTATACATCACATAACTTTGTAATTTTCGGTTTGATCCCGAAAAATCTGGTACCAAATAACTTATAATGTAAGGATTTAGAAAACATGAAAATTTCATAAGAATTCAGTCTCAATACCTGAAAAAATAAGTTTGACAAAAGTAGCTACAAAATGGCTCGCAAATAAAATAAAAAATAACAAGATTTTTGCTTCTTAATTATTATTAAATTAATATTGCGTATTGCCCCCCGAGCCCTCATGATACAGTTAAAGCGATTTTTCATTGATCTGATTAACTTCTGGACGTAATCCTGAGGAGTAGCGTCCCACTCCTCCAACAAAAGTGTTTTCAGGTCATCTATCACGGACGGGGCTGGATTTCGAGCTCGAAGCTTCCTTTGCAGGTAGTCTCACTTGTGTTCATTGGGATTAAGGTCCAGACTCATCGCTGGCCAGTCCATGGTCACGATGCCAACCTCCCTTAGGTAAGCGCGCGCACACTCTAGCGGTATGACAAAGGATATTGTCTAGCATAAGGCTTCGGCCAAACCTGAGCGACCAAAGCGACTGCGATGCGGGAGCGTCTGCAAAGCGAAACTAAGCGAAGCGAAACGTCCCGCTAGTGTCCGACCGAAGGTACAATTTTGGCCGAAGCCGAAGCCGAAGCCGATTAATCGGCTTTCATGAAAACCTTCGGCCGAAGCCGAAGCCGAAGCCGAAGGTGTGTTGACCCAAAGAAACGAGAGAATTTGCTAATAGTAAAAAAAACAGCAGTATATTTTCCGCAGTTTTCGCTTCGAAATCAAGTGTGTTTATGTTGTTATGTTATGTGTTGTCAGTTATTTATAAGATTAACTGCAAGCAATGCGATCTGGTCGGCCAAACGCTGTTCTGCTAAGCGCTGCGCACTATCCGTCTCGCTCTGGCATAGTTCGTTCAATTTCAAATCACAATTTGCAAACCTTCGGCTTCGGCCAAAGCTTCGGCCAAATTTTGGCCGAAGCCGAAGGTTTGGCCGAAGGTGGATTTTTTGGCCGAAGGTGGCCGAAGCCGAAGCCGAAGCCGAAGCTTCGGTCGGACACTACGTCCCGCGATGCGGTCGCGTAGGTATGCAAAGCGCCATAGATGTATATGGGTAGCGTCCGTCGCGCGGTAGACGCTCCCGCTTCGCAGTCGCTTTGGTCGCGCAGGTTTGGGCAAGGCTTAAGTGTGAACCCTTCATCAAAACCACCCGCATAAAGAACGACGTGCTCTTCCAGAATTTTTGTTATGTACCTGGAAGCGATAAAATCACCGCAACGACCCCCAGGCACGAAAACCAGCTCAGTGAGCGCGGCGTTCGAAATGACGCCCCAAAGCATCGCAGAACCACCTTCGTAAGCGACTCTACCGGAGAAGCAGCACTGAGCATTTTGTTCCTCTTGCCTCCTGTAGGCTCTTCCTCTTCGGTTGCAACCTTTGAGACTCAATCTGCACTCATCTGAGGACAGAATTGGGGTCCTTTGCTCAAGGCTTCAATCCTTATGACCTTGTGCAAATTGTTTTCGGGCTGTACGGTGGCGTGGTAGTAACCCGGGCCCCGTCGCAGGCCTCTTAGGTTTCAAATTAGCTGTCTTGAGTCTTCTTCTCACTGTCCACTTGCTAGCTGCTTCTCCTCGCCCCTCACGCAAACGCTGCTGGGTGGCCATACCTGTCTGGTGATGATTTCGGACAGATGTCGAGACAATAAATCGGCCGTTCTTTTCTGATGTGTACATTTTGCGACCGCTTCGTGATGTCTAACTAAAAGCTCTAGGTTTCTGAAACCTCTGGTAAACTCTTCAAACAGTAGATTGGCTCAGATTCAGCTCATCAGTCACAGAACGATGACTACGCCCTTTTTGCAGGAGCCAGACCACTACGGTGACCTCTGCCGAAGCAGAGCCACCGAAGTGGCTTAATTTTTTTTCCATGTAGGTATTTTTCACAGGATAATATGCGGAGACGTTTACCGGTCAATTTGTGAAGAGTGGCTGATAAGCAGAGATCGGAAAAATTTGCGACATTGTTTGCAATTATGTGGATATGACTCCAAAATTAATCAAAATGTCATTCAGTTAATTAATTTTTTTACATACGTACATACACACATATAATCACGTCTACGTTCCCAAATAGCGTAGGCAGAGCACACGTAACGTGAAATAGACATAACGATGATAATTACTATTTCACGCTTCGCAGCCACTTCTAGCATCATTATTTTCATTTTGTACTTGACATAATTAATTAACAGTTTGATTAATTTTCGAGTCATGTCCACATAATTGCAAACAATGCCGCAAATTTTTCCGATCTCTGCTGATAAGAAAATACCTACCAATAGGGATCAAGTTAGTGCGAATGTGCGGTCATCCGGGCAAGTCGTAACACGTTTAGGCTCGAAAACCAGAAAAACGGCTGTAAGTTGAAAAATCCTGTGTCGATAGGTATTCATGATTCATGCCTTTTTTAACCGACTTCAAAAAGGAGGAGGTTCTCAATTCAACCTAATTTTTTTTTTTTATTTTTTTTTTGTGTGTATGTTACTCGATATCTCGAAAACCCGTGGACCGATTTTCAAAAAAATTTTTTTTAATCGAAAGTGTATAACTCGAAATTGGTCCCATTGGCACGAAACCAGGATCTGATGATGGAATCTTGGAGAAATCGAGGGAACTCTTCAAATTTTATATGGAGATGTACGGTGTTTTCGGTAATTTGTTGATGAAGTCAAGATTTTACATTCAGTAAACAGAATACTTTCAAAATATTGCTAATTTGAAGTCGGTTTTTTTTTGTTTAAAATTATTGTAGCTAATATTCCAATAAACATAATTAACATCAAAATTTTCAAGTAATAAATCAAATTACAAAAATATTGGGTGCGATCGAAATAAAATGCGAAATGATGCAATACTTTATTGCACTCGCGATCTTATAGTATATTTTTTCATAATTGTAAAAATCAACTTTTGGAACGTCAACATCAATTTGTCCCCCAATTTACGTGACAATCGGCGCAGTAGCGGCGGGCTCGTGCCCGGATGGACGGACGGACGGACATGAAGAAATTGTGAGGCCTTGAACCCTAATAAATAATCAGATATGACGTTTGAAACAAAAGTTGATTGACATTTGAAAAAGGCTGCAAAACAAACTTCAACGAACAAATGCGAATCGTTCTCATAGGATGGCCATCGCCAGTAACGTCTTTATTCCGTTCCTGTTTGGATAAAAACGTGTTTTTTTTTTGGTACGGAACCCTTGGTGCGCAAGTCTGACTCGCACTTGGCCGTTATTTTTTCTGATGGATCACATACATGACGTCTGAGATACTATTATGTAATCTGTGATTCTACAAAATGATTAAAGTATAGTTTTTCAGGTTAAAGTGTATTTATTTTCCTTGGAAAACGATCGTGTCTAGAGAACCTTTTATGGAACAGTGATTTAAAAGCGTACATTTTTTTCGACTGGGAAGCTGCGCCTTTTGTAAATTATATGTTTGCTTGCAAAAAAATTGTTTTTAACACAATGAAATATGCCTTCCAATTTCCAATGTTTAAAAACGTTAAGCCAGCAATACATGTTGGCCGAGCCTTGACGAGTGTACGCCAATACCAACGTCTAGGCAGTTCATTTCACTCGCTTAGTTGGTCGAACGGAGGCAAGCGCCAACGTGTATAGAAAGCATTTGCCATCGTTTGCCACGACTCGCCGCTGACTCGTGATCACTTGCTGCACTTCGGGACGCTGTCGGTTTTTCATTACGAATCAAAGGGGCTCGCGCGCACTTGGCTGATAGCGTCCACATGTTTATCCATGGCCTAGGTTCGCGTTGGTCTTTAAGTTGCCATACATGTAGACAGTAGCGCTTGGCTTGTGTCGATTTGCTTAGGCTCGCGTTGGCCTACACTCGGCCAACATGTAGGTATAGCACTCTTTATGGCTGCTACACATGCTTGGCGAGCCTTGACGAGTCTACGCCAACGCCAACATGTGGACAGGTAATTTGCGTTGCCTGGCCATTGCTCGGCGACGCTCGCCTAGTTGGTCAAATGGAGCCAAGCGCCAACATGTGTACACAGCATTTGCCATCGCTTGCCATGACTCGCCGTCGCTCGTGATCACTTGCTGCACTTCGGGAACGTAGGCCAACGCGAGCCTATGCAAATCGACACAAGCCTACTGTCTACATGTTTGGCAAATTAAAGGCCAACGCGAACTTAGGTCATTATACAACATCGCATCGCACAGACTATATTTTTATGATTTGGTATGAAATAAAATACAAAAATAAACGCAATACCTAGTAAAGCGGAAAACTCA
>BHDV01004122.1:0-10708 GCA_005406045.1 Adoxophyes honmai | reverse complement strand
CTATAGCCACCCTCGCTATGCTCGGGTGTCTAAATATCTCGTGACATTATGGCTTGCTTTAGTCCCTTGTTGAACAATCTACTATATAATGAGTGCTGCCGCGGAGCCGCCCTCTTTCAGTTGCATTTTTTTTTAGTTATTGTGTTATTTGTTAAACGGTCCCCCGACGCGGCAGCACACGTTTCTAAAATATTAATAGGTTCTTTTCATAAAACTGAACACCAACAGAAAACTTTTTTTACGGTTTAGGTAAAAAAAAAAATTTTTTTTTATTTAACAACTTATTTATACACGTCATATAAGCCATAGAAAATATTTTTTGTTGCTGTTTTTGGTACGGAACCCTTCGTGCGCGAGTCCGACTCGCACTTGGCCGGTTTTTATGTATTTATTTTACATTTACAGTTTTCTACAGTTTTTTTCGAACATATCTACAGTTTTGCTCTGTACTGGGGTTGGCAACACTGGTAAAAGATTTGACTGTGTGTTTGCCATTGTTGTTGTTGTCGCTTTGTTGTTGTATTTGGTAGCGTAAAGCGGCAACTAAAACCAGGTAAACATAAGAAGCCGTTGAATCAAAAACATGACTGCGATCGGGATAGACTTGGGCACGACGTATTCCTGCGTGGGAGTGTTGCAGCACGGCAAAGTGGAGATCATCGCGAACGAGCAGGGCAGCCGCACCACGCCCTCGTGCGTCGCCTTCAGCGCCACCGAGCGCCTCGTCGGCGACGCCGCGCGGGCCCAGGCGGCGCTCAACCCGCGCAACACCGTCTTCGACGCCAAGCGCCTCATCGGCAGGAACTTCGACGACCCCAAGGTACAAGAGGACCTCAAGCACTGGCCCTTCCAAGTGGTGGACGACGGCGGAAACCCCAAAATACAAGTCGAATACAAAGGGAGCACGCTGTGCTTTACACCCGAGGAAATCAGCAGCATGATTTTGAGCAAAATAAAGTGTTTTGCTGAAGCGTACCTGGACACAGAGGTGAAGGAGGCGGTGATCACAGTCCCAGCTTACTTCAACGACGCCCAGAGACAGGCCACCAAGGACGCCGGGACCATCGCGGGCCTGACCGTCATGAGGATCATAAACGAGCCCACTGCAGCGGCTTTGGCCTATGGGTTAGAGAAAGACTTGAAAGGAGAAAGAAATGTTCTGATCTTTGATCTAGGAGGGGGGACCTTCGATGTGTCTATAGTAACGATAACTGAAGGATCACACTTTGAGGTAAAGTCTACTGCCGGAGACACCCATTTGGGTGGAGAGGACTTTAATAATATACTAGTTGAATTTTTTGCTTGTCAGTTTGAACGAAAACATAAGAAAGATCTGCGCAACAGTCCAAAGGCTCTATATCGTCTGCGCACCGCTGCTGAAAGGGCCAAGCGCACTCTCTCTACCAGCACTGAAGCGAGTATAGACATAGATTCTTTATTTGATGGTATTGATTTTGTACACAAAATTTCACGTGCACATTTTGAAGAACTCAATTCTGAATTCTTCAACAGTACATTGATACAAGTAG
Source organism: Adoxophyes honmai (assembly GCA_005406045.1). Lineage (NCBI taxonomy): Eukaryota > Metazoa > Arthropoda > Insecta > Lepidoptera > Tortricidae > Adoxophyes > Adoxophyes honmai. The sequence continues at coordinate 9,179 of BHDV01004122.1, read as the reverse complement.
AAAATGCTCTCAATGATGCAAAATTTGTTAAAAGTGACATCCATGACATAGTTCTAGTGGGTGGATCTACCCGTATCCCAAAAGTCCAGAGTATCCTGCAAAACTATTTCAATGGGAAAAAGCTGAACTTCTCCATCAACCCAGACGAGGCAGTGGCTTATGGAGCCACTGTACAGGCGGCTATTTTGACTGGAGTAGGGGAAACTAAGATTCAGGAGCTTGTGTTGGTAGATGTGCTTCCTCTGTCCCTGGGTATTAATGTCAAAGGGGGGTTAATGTCCAAAGTTATTGAACATAACACTAAAATACCCTGCAAAAGAACTGAAACATATTATACCAATGTAGATGACGTAACCACTTTAAATTTTATTGTATGTGAAGGGGAAAGGGCCATGACTAAAGACAATGAAAAACTGGCATCGTTTCTGTTGCATAATATACCACCAGCTCCAAAAGGACATGAGAAAATTGATGTGTGTTTTTACATCAACTCTGACAGCATACTCCAAGTATCTGCAAAAGTGAGAAGCACTGGTAAGAAGGCTCAATTAACAATTGAGCATAATAAACAATGGCGTAGCTAGGTAACCAAGGGCCCTGGGGCAAATAAAAAAAATGGGGCCCCACACCTATGTAAACTGATTATTGTGGCGTAGCTAGCATGGGTTGCTAAAACCCTAGAATTCGATAGAAACGGTTCGAGGGCCCCCTGAGTTTGAGGGCCCCGGGGCACTGCCCCGCCTAGCCCCTTGGTAGCTACGCCACTGATAATAAAGGACGCTTATCTCAAGCACAAATACAAAGAATGATTGCTGATGCAAAAAGATATCAGTATGAAGATAATCTAGAAAGGGAACGGGTGAACATGAAAAATAAATTGGAAGATTATGTTTACCAAGTAAAGCATGCTCTAGTAAACAAAAATAACAAGATGAAAGAAGACGATGTTTCTGTAATTCGTAATAAGTGTGAAGAGGTAATCCAATGGCTGGATAGCAATGCTACGGCTGACAAAGAAGATTTTGAAGACGAAATGAAAAAGTTAAAGGACTACTGTGATCCTTTCATGAAGAACATACCTAAATGGTACAGGACCCAAGACACATAAAAGTGCGGATGACATTGAGGAGGTACATTGATTTCTTTTTTATTTGTAGTTCGTTGTGCTAGTTAAGACTAAATATTAAAAGAATTAGTTGAATAAATACTTTTTCAAAAGTTTTGGATAATAGCTTTAGGATTATTGTTATTCTGCATCTGAAAATATATGCCATACAAGGAAAACTGGACAAACTTTATAACCATTCAGCACACTGAATGTATAGTCCAACTGCCTAATGTATAGTTTACACTAAATATCATCAAAGTAATTCTGGTTTATAGTGGCTAATACTCAAGCAAATCTAAAATCTAGTATTTCTGTTATAGTTATATGATTATATGTATAGTGAGTCAGACAATAAGACTACAAGACTTGAACACAGTTTTTAATTAATTTATAATTTTATAAGTGTGATAAAAAAGAAACCGCTAAGTAAAAATTAAAAGATTCATATAATTATTATCTATCAAGTTACGGAATGAGTTTTCTATTTTTAATATGTGCTTCTTAGCTTTGACAATAAGTAAGATTTAAAAAGAAACTCTAATTTTCACTCGTTCCCTAAATATCAGAATTGCAAAATACTAGATTTGCTGATGTACCCGATTTCTAAAATACCAGACTTTTCTTGTTACTGTGTTTCTGTACATCGGATTGCCATAACAAGTAGTTCTGAATACTTCAAGTTCCATATAAAACATAATTCCCCTAATACCAGATAATGAAAACACCAGGCTCGCAAAACACAATATGTTTGAGACACCTAGTTTCTTAATGTACCAGATACTGAATATACCAGAATGCCAGTTTATTTCATTCCCAATTCACAAGATGCTGATTATACTTGATTTCCGAATGCCTAATTTCCTAAAAGACCAGGTTTTTTAATTTAGTAGATTACATAAGTACAGATGGACAATAAAACCAATTATACATACATACATACATATTTTCACGCCTGTATTCCCATGAGGGGTAGGCAGAGCACATGAATTCAAAAATCCAGTGCCACGTTTAGCAAATTCAGGGTAACCAGATAGTTAAACGTGATATTGTAGTGACAGGTTGCTAGCCCATCGCCCACAATACACTAACCCTTTCCCAGAGTCGACTCTTACGACACCCACGGGAAGAAAGGGGGAGGTGCTATTCTAACCCGGCACCACACAGGAACCAATTATAAACATCAAAATTTTATTGTAAACATTTTATAACTTAGTTCAATTTACCAAATCAGTTTTTCAATAAAAGAAACTAGGTAAGTTACGAAAAAAACAAATTTACCCTTCTTGGCAAAAAAAATAAACAAATGTTTTTTCACCAAACTACTGTACGATTCACTGCATCTTGTAAAATATGGATAATCTAAAGAATTCCTAGATAAAGGGCTAAGAATTAGCCCGAAACATGTGGAGCTAAACTCGATTTAAAACGTGAGTTATCCGTATTTTATAAGACTTTTTTTTTAAATGACCAAATTTACCGTGGGAATTGTCGGAAAATGAAAAGAAAATCCGACTTTGTGGCTCACCATTTTTATACAGCACTTCGCGTTTTCTTATTATTTTTAAAGGATCTATCGATGGTAAGAATGCCATACAAAAATGTACCATCGAACCAATTGATTCCTGATCCACCATAGAACCTATTCACAGTGAACGTCATAGTGACATTGCATTGCTTGACAAGAGAAATGTTTATGACGTTTATTGTGACAACGTTCTACGGTGGGTCAGGAATCAGTTGGTCCGATAGTACCTACCGAGTCTACTTGTACTTTTCAATAATTCTCACCTGCACTTACAATTAGTTGGACAGGTTACAAGTGACGGCATAGTGCCGAATCTTAAGTATTATTTTATTTATGCTCTAGATATATCGTTCTAGATAGGTCAGAGTGGTTCAGATGACTCATAATTTGTTCAAGATGAGCCAGTGTAGAGTCCGTGGCGGGCTAAGTAGAAAAAATAAAATGGCTTCAGGCGATTTTCTTACATTTATTTTAGTTCATTTAGGTTTGCGTGGATGCACCTGACCGTACTTGTTTGATATTTGATATTTTGGAGATCTGGTGTTCTGAAATCTGGTAATTTGAAAATGAGATTTACCGGAAAAATGTTGTTTGAAATATCATGTAAGTATTACACGATATCGCTTAGGTGAGATCAAGTTGTTACTAGTAGTATTAGATCAATGGTTGTTACGAGAATATTATGTTTTGGGAATCAGGTTTGTCAAGTGTTTCAGTGTTTTACGATTCTTATGATTACGAAATTTGATATTTTGGGTTTATTGTTTTATAGGGAACATGATATATTGAGAACATGGTACTTTACAAAACTTCTAAGTTCACTTAAGAACATCTGGTATTCCGGGAATCTGATATTTTGATAAGAAGGTATGTCGGCAATCTAGTATTTCGCAATTTTTATATTTAGGGAACGAGGCTGAACGAGCGCTAATTTTACTTACAGCTTTTGATCTGCCACAGTAAACTAAGAAAAGGTAGGTAGTAGGTATATTATTTTGTTTCCAGAATGTACCTAATGATTATGTTAATGTCAATAAGTTTTTTTTTATGTAATTAATAAATCATGTTGTTTTTCTTATTAAAAACTTAATTCTAAGTATTTAAGTGTTTCACTTCAACTAACTAACTAACTTAACTTAAACATTAAACATCCACAAAACCATCAGAAATATTAAGTAAATGGTCCATTCCTCATATTCAATTTGTCTGGTCTTTGGCTTTACTACACACCACCAACACTAACTACATAAGTTGGTTGAGTTGTAAAAAATAACTGCACAATAAATTACAATAAATTTTCTGATTCTGACTGATACCAACCACATTTTTTTTCAGAATTATTTTTGTTATATTTCAAAAGTGATGGGACCTCAAACTTTAATTTTGTTTTGATTATCTTAAGACTTGGTTCTACATACCTATGTACATAGTTTCAAAGCAGTTCTTATTGCATGTTAAAATATTTTTTCAACGATACCCCACACGTTGGGATTAGTCTGATCGAATTTTTAAATTCACTTTTCGTTGCATGGGAGGGGAGCTGAAAAAATATATATTTTTTAATAATTAATTTTAAAAACCAACTTTTGGAACTTCAATATCTACATGTTGCTCCACCAATTTACGTGACAATTGACGAAATTGACTACAGAACCCTAAAAATCAGAGATGAGATGACGTTTGAAATAAAAATTGATTGAAGTTTGAAAAAGGCTGCAATACCAATGCAATTCATGAATTCTGGATTTTAGAATTCATGTGCTCTGCCTACCCCTCTTGGGAATACAGGCGTGAAAATATGTATGTATGTATATGTACCAATGCAAAACAAACTTAATGAACAAAAGCAGATCAACCTCACATCACAGGAAAGCCATGGTCTTCCACGTGTTCCATATTTGTTTTTTTTTTACTTTCTACCCCTGAGTCCCCTGACTGACTGTTTAAGTAGCTCATGAATCATGATCCCAACGTTCTTAAAATGTCGAAATTTGGTTTGTAAGAAATCTGATCGGTAAGTTTAAAGGATATCGAAGTTTGAATTGAAACTGGCAGAGGAGTCACCTTTTTAAGTTGACTTTGAAGGTAGATTGGAAGTCTTTGTAGTCTTAGTGATCTCATGCAGAGAGTTGTTATTTCGAATCCCAGGCGCCACCTCTGAAGTTTTTAGAGTGTGAAATAGAATTTTATATTTACATCGAGCTACAAAGGAACATCGCGAGGAGGAGGGGGAGCTCGCAGTGACGTAATAATTTAATGTGTGTGAAGTTCCACACACACCATCACACCACAACTCTTTATTTCTTTCGTGGATGTCGTAAGAGGCGACTAAGGAAATAGATTAAAAGCTAGTAACCTGTCACTATTCTACTTCTTCCATCTTTACAAATCTAAAAGTATGCTATAAATGGATGAGAAGCGTGATATAGTCATAAAGTCAATAATCATGGTTTTGTCTATGTCACGTTTCGTGTGGTCTGCCTACCCCATTCGGGAACACAGGCGTGATTGTGTGAAGTTTCCTATCCGTACTGGACCTGCTCGGGAACTACTGTGCCCAATAGTGGGCGTTAGCTGAATTACGTATTTATTTCCAAGGGTTATCTTAAAACTTGATACCCGTGTGGTGCCGGGTTAGAATAGCACCTCCCCCTTTCTTCCCGTGGGTGTCGTAAGAGTCGACTCTGGGTAAGGGTTAGTGTATTGTGGGCGATGTGCTAGCAACCTGTCACCGCAATATCACGTTTAACCATCTGGCTACCCTGAATTTGCTAAGCGTGGCACTGGATTTTTGAATTCATGTGCTCTGCCTACCCCTCATGGGAATACAGGCGTGAGAATATGTATGTATGGATGTGGTTATCTTAAAATAATTATCAGTTACACGTCCCAAATTATGTATGTAATCTCTTTCCACAAAAAATCATCAGTTAAGTCCTCTAAACGCTTCCATCTTCCTGACAGCTGTCCAGATGCTGTCAGCGAGGACGACGGGCTCCTCGTAGCCTGCGAAGTGACCCCCGAAGTCCAGGGTCCTCGTTTGGAGCAGGTTGGGGTACTTGTCCTTTAGGAACTCTTCAGGTTGGTAGATCACCTCGTGTCTGAATTGGATGGCTGCGAACGGGACCGATGTGGGTGTCCTGGGACGAAAATTATTATCAACCCCTGTATCAGCAAAAAATATGTTGAGTTGTGTTACTGTGTAAATTAAATTTACAAAAGCCGTGATAGCCCAGCGGTTCGACCTGTGGCCTCTCAAGCAGAGGGTCGTGGGCGTGGGTTCAAATCCCGGGCTCGCACCTCTGAATTTTTCGGAATTTATGTGCGTAATACAATTTGATATTTATCACGAGCTATTCGGTGAAGGAAAACATCGTGAGGAAACCTACACACAGCGACGAAGTAATTCAACGTTGTGTGTGAAGTTCCCAATCCGCACTGGGCCCGCGTGGGAACTATAGCCCAACCCCTCTCATACTGAGAGGAGGCCTGTGCCCTGCAGTGGGACGTTTATGTATAGGCTGATGATGATGATGTAGCAAAATATGAATTCGTCGACAAGCATGATGGTACTGTTACTGCCAACCCCTGACACGAAAAGGCCAAAAATTAGCCGAAGCTTTGGCCGAAGCTGAACGTTTGCTAATCATCAAAATTTAAAATTTACTGAACGATGCTAGAGCGAGACGAATTTCCGAATTTCTGAGATTAAAATAACCATCGCATTTCTCAAGGTCATTCGTCTTCGGCTTCAACTTCCAGAATTACACTTCCAGTCGGACACTAGTTTATAAGTGACATCGTTATTTGAAGGCTTTTCTGAGCGGTGTCGGAAAACCTAAAAGAAATGCATGAAGTGACTACGAAACGTGAAATAGTCAAGGTTTTCTCATTGTGGCGTTTCGTGTGCCCTGCCTACCCCATTTGTATTCTCTCAAAGCGCAGACGTGTCGATTATTATCAGAAGTGTCAGTTAACTAGTGTCCGACCGAAGGTACAATTTTGGCCGAAGCCGAAGCCGAAGCCGATTAATCGGCTTTCATGAAAACCTTCGGCCGAAGCCGAAGCCGAAGCCGAAGGTGTGTTGACCCAAAGAAATGAGAGAATTTGCTAATAGTAAAAAAACAGCAGTATATTTTCCGCAGTTTTCGCTTCGAAATCAAGTGTGTTTATGTTGCTATGTTATGTGTTGTCAGTTATTTATAAGATTAACTGCAAGCAATGCGATCGGGTCGGCGAAACGCTGTTCTGCTAAGCGCTGCGCACTATCCGTCTCGCTCTAGCATCATTCGTTCAATTTCAAATCACAATTTGCAAACTTCGGCTTCGGCCAAAGCTTCGGCCAAAATTTGGCCGAAGCCGAAGGTTTGGCCGAAGGTGGATTTTTTGGCCGAAGGTGGCCGAAGCCGAAGCCGAAGCCGAAGCTTCGGTCGGACACTACAGTTAACTAGTGAATACTTACATAAGAATGCTGAGAGTCAAAGGGTCTTGGAACCACGCGAGGACCTCAGCATAGGAGCGGATGCTGGTGGCCATGCACTGGGTATCCCAGTAGACCGTGAAGGAGTCCAGCCAGTCCACCATGTGGTAGTGCTCTGTCAGGTTTCCGTTGACCACCAGGATGTCCTGGGGTCTGGTGGCCAATATGATGTTCTCAAGCAACCAGGAGGCTTGGGCTACTGGGGAGTCCACCAGCCCGTGACCTGATGGAAGAGTTTTTTTGATAAATGTTAGTGTCCTTGTGATACACTTGGGCTTCGAATAACACCTCTTTATTTATTCCATGGATGTTGTAAGAGGTGACTAAGGCAAGGTTAAGGTGTGATTTAGGCGACAGGCTAGCAACCGGTCACTATTATACCTCTTTCAACAATGTTTCTGCCTAAAATAATGCTTAAAGTGGCTATGAAACCAATGCCACTTATCGTAGAATAGCGGAATTAAACGATCTTAAATCGCGCCAAGCAAGTTTCGAGGATCGGTCTAACAAAGGTCGCAAGAAGACGCTGGAAGCAGGTCACTTTCAACAGGTACTTATGGAAGTCTAAAGGCCTATGTTCAGCAGTAGACGTGTTATGGCCGAAATTATAATGACGTAACATGTATAAAAAATGCCCGTGTGGTGCCGGGTTAGAATAGCACCTCCCCATTTCTTCCCGTGGGTGTAATAAGAGGCGACTCTGGGAAAGGGTTAGTGTATTGTAGGCGACGGGCTAGCAACCTGTCACTACAATATCACGTTTTATCATTTGATTACACTGAAATTGCTAAACGTGGCACTGGATTTTTGAATTCATGTGCTCAGCCTACCCCTCTTGGGAATACGGGCGTACAGTGTATGTATGTAAAAGAAGAAGAGTTTACGGAGTACGTACCAACGTTGTCAGGTCTAGAAGCATGGACGTGGAAGTAGCCAGTGTTGTCCAGGTAAAACTTGAGGTGGTCCGTGAGGGGGTAAAGTCTCGCCTGGTGGCGAGGCTCCACCACCGCAGAGGGCTTGAGCTGACCCAGCAATTGCTTGACCAGGGTTTGGGGGCGGAGACTGGAAAAAAAGCAGATAGGTATTTAAAAAATCGGTAGAATGCGACTCTGACTCGTGAAATAAGGGTTCCACATACATCACGCATAATATTCCCGGTTGAAATAAGCATAGCACAGGAAACACTGCATAGCGAAAACCATGGCGTTTGATAGCCACATTTGCATCATAATGTTAGGAATAAAAGAGATGAATGAAGTATAATAGGTAGGTTGCCCACAGCATATCTACCTAAACCCTTAGACGCCTCTTGCGACATCCATGATAGAAATGGTGAGGTGTTATTCTGAACCCGACAGCACACAGGGAATTGCATTAGGTATTTAAATAAAAAACCTCTCCTTTTCTTCCGTGCATACGTACATACAATCACGCCTGTATTCCCAAACGGGGTAGGCAGAGCACACAAAACGCTACATAGACAAAACGATGACTATTTCACGTTTTGTAGCCACTTCTAGCATAACATTTTTTAGGTTTTGAGGTGGCAGTGGCAGGTACAATAGTGACAGGTTGCTAGCCTGTCGCCTAAAATGTACCTTATATACCTTAACCTATGTCCTTAGTCGCCTCTTACGACATCCACGGAAGAAATGGAGACGTGTTATTCTAAACCCGACATCACACGGAGTTTTCTTCCGTGGATGTCGTAAAAGGCGACTAAGGAATTAGGTTAAGGTATGTTTTAGGCGACAGGCCAGCGACCTGTGACTATTAAGTATACCTGCTAACTTAAAACGGTTAAAACCTAAAAAATATGCTAGAAGGGGGTACAATGTTTAAAATAGTAATGGTTTTGTCTACGAGTATGTAGTGTCCCATTTGGGAATACAGACGTGATGTTACATGAATGTATCTAAATAAAATACTAATCTACTGGTAAAGTTGGTAGTTATACCTGAAAGCAAAGTTCGTATGCAGTCCCAGCCAGCCCCGGATCTACGATTTTTTCGACCCGGGGCAAGAACTTGATATAGCGCCCCCTCTCGTGAGCGTTTGATTAAGGC
>BHDV01004106.1:0-52222 GCA_005406045.1 Adoxophyes honmai | reverse complement strand
ACTTTCGCCCGTATACCGACTTTACAGGCAACCAGTTTTTTTACTATATTTTTACATAAAGAAAACTCCTAATAATAAAGGCGCAACATTTTCTTTATTGCTTTAAAGTTTTCCGTTCAACAATACATTTTTTTTAACTGTTTGGACATTTAGTCAAATGGGGAAATGAAATACAAAGATGTGGCAAATAACAGAACATAACAACACTTAAACCATGAAGGCTTATTTTTTTCTGGCAACATTTGTACATTTTACCGGTTTTATTTTCTAAATTTATGAAGTGTCGCATCACTAAACCGCCATCTGTGCACTCCCGCTCCCGCTCGTCTCACGTAAATCACCCCCTCCGTCGCCATGGCAGACGCGTAGTTTGACAAGTCGATTGAACACAGGCGAGTTAGGCGAGTTTGCACTTGTCGTTCTCTCTAGAAATGAATACGACTGCATCATATTCATCAGGTATGTTGTTTCTTTATCAATCATTGTATGTATTTTATCTTTAACTGTGATAAGACTCTGTTAAGGTAACAATTTGTAGTAAATAAGTGGTCTAGTTGTTTTACTACAAATACTCGCACAGTAGTCGCTCAAGTGAAGGCCAACCACTGGTACAAAAAAACAGACGGAAAGATAAAATATCAGGCGTTTAAAATTTTTGGCGCTTTGAAGCATTGGCCTTCGGTTTTTCTAATTTGTGTTCCTCTAACATATTTATGTTTACGAATGGGTAGGTTCGGGTTAGGTTAGTGCTGTGAGTGGCTTCCTATTCTTGTTGATATAAGTTTTACATCTTGTTATATGTACCTGTGCTTGTTACAGTTGAATTTAAAACAGGTTATGCCCCTTTTGGTATGTAAACAAAAGTACTGTAGGTCTACTGTATGTATACTACTGTAGAGATGTGTATGTGTGGTGAGTTTAAAAGGAAGCTAGGTACCTACCAATACCAAAAGTGTGTCAAAGGTGGAAAAATATGAGATTGTTCCTATCTGAAATTTCAATATTCATAATTAATGGATGTAGATATAACTTGAGTATTTTTTTTGAAATATAGTATTTCTATTCCTAGTACTTTAACAGCTTCATTGGTGCCTTTTGCCTATTTTCATAGAGTTTTGAATGTTGCAGACATGCCTGCACAAGAAAATATTCCGGTGACAGTTAATTTACTACTGTTTTAGCTGTTCTTAATGTGGAATGTAATTAAATTTGGCCATGTCCACAAATAATTGATTTTTAATATCTCAGAAAAGAAGATGCAAATACTGGCTGAATATAGTTAACTAACAGTGTGAAACCGATATGCTGTAGGCCCTACCTAATTGGACAGGGTGCAAATTATATGAACACATACGAAACTAACAAATTTCCTTTTTCATGTAGCTGTTGTTTTCAAGTAATGATTTGTGAATTACTTATGTAAATCTCGACTCATTGTGTTGGATGTATGATTTCTTAAGTTTTCAGGAAAGCAGAAATAAAAATGTATCATAAAAGTGTATGCATACATATGTATAAGTATATCTGCAATGGAAAGCAGTAGAACCCAATTTCACCAGATCTACACTTCTGGTCTTAAGCACCACAAGTCGATAAAAAATGTATTCTACATTTTGTAAATGCTAAATTTAAATTTAAAAATAATTTAAGTGAAACCTATTATAAGAACTTCCTTAAACCTGGGTATTTATGGAATTAAAAATGTTGCAATAACCGGAATTAAAAAGTTGAAAACTTCAGCATTTTAGTTTCAAACTTCAATATCTAAAAAGTACTGAGCACATTTCATTCAAACCCCTTCAAGAAACCTGGCTTTCAGATTAATTAAAAAAACCATCAATATTGATCCATACATATTATTGATATTATGTCTACAGTACCACATAAATAAAAAATAATAGATATTAATAAATATAGCTGAGGGAGACTAATAAGGATCTCCACAAAGTAGTAGCTGTTTGAGTAGAAGTAGTACATCTTTGTACTAAGCACAGTTCCTAGCATCTAACTTGGCAAAGTTTCAATTGGTAGGGGAAGTTCATGCGCCACTTCCTGTGTTAAAGCCATGCACAAACTTACCCCGACTACTTCAAACCTTCCAAATGATATTCAAATTGTTTGCTCCATAACAATGTTATCTAAATATTTTACATACATAGACATCTTGTTTCATGTAGCCATCATGCTAAGACTTCAAATAATGGTACCATTATATCTTTGAAGCCTTGTCTGTTTGGTACAATTTTATTTATAATCGTAACTTGTCTAGTAAGATATATGCAGTTAGGATGTGAGACAAATACTATTGTTATTTATTTTTAATGAGACATTGTACACATGATTTCAGAACATTCGTGGCTAGCAACACCTTGCCACAGTCGGCGAGGGTCTATAGAGAGTGAATTAAGCATCCAGGGGAAGGAAACTGGTATGTACCATTGTCAAACATGTAACAATATAGCGCTATAGCATAATAATACACTGCAGTTCGTTAAATTTAACCAAGTAAATCAAAAAATAAAATGATTATTATACTTGCTTAGGTCTTTCATTTAGGGCCTAAACTTTAGGTAGATAGAGATGATCTAACTTTTGTATGGCCCCTCCCCTTGGGACTTGTTTTTTTTAATTGAAGTTAAGAATGTAATTTTAAAGCAAGTGTACTGTATTTGGTGTCATATATTGTTACTGTTTGAGATTAGATAACATGTTGAACATTCAAAATATAAATAAGTTTGAAAAAGTAAGCTATTAGTAAGTCTAAAAAGATTAATTAATTAATTAATTAAATTCTATCAAAATAAAACTGACGACTAAATACTGATTTGATTTACATTGTTTTAGCAATTTATCATCCATACATAAATTGCATGGTTTTGGAAAACTAAATGGTACATGAATTTCTTTTCTGGACTGAAAATTAATTTTACAGTTATGTGGCATTTAGTAATCCTTTTTATAATATGTATGCAAACTAATTATTTTGTTACTTTTTGTATTGTACTACCTATGCATGTGTCCTTCACTATGATGTTTTTGTTTATTTTTGTATTTTGTTTGTAAATGTTTCCTTTTTCATTTTTTTATTAGCCACCACTGTCTGTGATGAGATGACTATTGTAAACTTGAAAAACGATCAATGACCATAGCACAAACAATAACTACCTACTTAAGAATGATGTTCATGCACCCATCTCTTTCACATTCTTTAACTTTATAGAGACTTTTTGTTAATTTATGGCAATACTAAAAATCTTTTTAACAGCAAATAATAGGCAAGAAACTTAGCCAGATTATAACTCCTGGGGTTAAGTTAAGTTCGTACATCGCTTTTACCTGGACTATACTGTCTATACTGGCCAAGTTTACTGTAGACCACTATACCACATCAATATAATTTTATGTTAAGGCGAGGTTCTAGTAGATTTGTACCCCGCGCCCCTCTCGCGCAAAAGAAGGTGAAGGCGGGGTAGCGGGCGACGCGGCAGGTTGTGAATACGTTGGGCACGCGGTCAAGTTTTAGAATAAATATGAATTTAAAAAATAAACAACATCGATTGTAAACTATAATTTAGCAGATTCTCTGTAGTACTTAAAGATAAATATTTCCATATAAAAATTATATAGAAATTAAAAAGAATAAACACCAAATAATGGGTTTTAGTTTTTATTTTTGCCTGTGTTCGAGAATTTATATGATCGAGGAAAGTACATCCTATCGTGTAACCAATTAGCACGTTCCTTAGGCAATATCTTTACGTATAACATATATTTTTTTCAAGACTGTCATTTAGCGGAAAGTATGTAAAACATTAGATCTTGCAACCTTCAATTCCGTCTCCCTTGGAATACCTCGCCTTAATGATAAAATTGTCTTGACTGATTCAAATTTGGTCGCGCGGTGATTCAAGATAACTAGAAGTAGAAGGAGCATGCGTAGTAATCAATTTCTAGGTATCACGAGGAGCGCGGTGGGTGTGTATGGTTACCAGGATACAACTAAGCAAAATTTTTGTAGTGAGGGTAAGTTCCTTCACTACAAAAAAACTTCCCAAGTTTGATGTCCCGGAATCGCACTTCACTTCCCGCGTTGCCCCCAGATACGCCGATTACCCCCAATCGTTTTGCCGAGCGATCTTAATCCATCGCAGGGCCACGCGTTTTATAATTTATTAAATCGTTTTTCTCGTCGCCAATAACGTCTTGATCAACTACTTATGCTTTTGATGTTATCAGCTTATCATATTATTATTCTGTAAATGTAAGAGGTATAATTTCTATTGTAGGTACTTCAACTTCTTACCCTCTTTCTTCGTCTGTTTTGTCTTATCTCAATGTTGATATGCTTTTGTTTCCACAATTCAAAAATAATTGTTCTAAAATATTCCATAAGAATGTCCAAAGTGTCCAATCTGAATCAACTGTGCAAATAACCGTTCTTTGAATTCCAAAGGTGTTTTTTTGTCTGCTAAACCATTTCGCGTGTCGGCTGCAATGAGTCAGGCTAGGGTTGCCAACCCTACTATATAATATAGTATCCTACTATATTAGGGGTCCAACTGCTATATTTTTATTAATAAAATATAGTAGGCAAAACTACTATATTTTTATCATCAAAGTCGCTATACTTGGTTTCTATTTTTTTATCACACTTTCAGAATATTTCTGAACGAAAAAGTTACTTACAATTACATACACCCCGCAGTGCTTGTATTGCTTTGACAATTTCTTGAAAAACAAAAATTTGTTAATGAAAGCTCAAAGCAGTAAAAAATATATGTTTAAAAAATAATTAAATATTATTTGAAACCTACTATATTTTTTATTAATAATTCCCGAACTACTATATTTTTATGGGTTCTGAAGTCAAAACTACTATATTGGGTCCAAAAAAAGTTGGCAACCCTAAGTCAGGCACAGTCACGCCAAGTCACTTGCAGTGAGACTTGTACAGACTTGTCTGTAAGCTCAACAGATAATGAATATCTTTTAATGAGTTTATCAATGTTGTATTAAATAAACATTATTCTTTGTATTTTTGCTATAATTATAATACCTAATCCAAAACATGTTATTAAAATAAACTCGACCGAAAGTTGGCTCTGGAACTAAAAGTCTGCTTGATTAATGGCGGGAAAATTGTTATCTGAAGCGTTTTTTAACCATCAACTGGTTTTGTATTGCTAATTATTGTGATAAATATAACACTATAATTATGACACTAAATAGGACTTACACCAAGGACCTTGCGTCTAAAAAAACACCTTTTATTTCCTGTTAACTAAATACCTACTTACAAATAAATATGTTGAGTTGATTCATTTGGACAATACTGTCTGTTTATTGTTTATGTATTCTCACTCTTCTCGCACTCACACTCTTTGTATTGTTTATCTTTCTAGTTTTTGCTTTATATCATGTTGTAGGTGAACTTATGTATGAAAACTCTTTATTGTGTTGTAGTTGTAGCACATTCATTCACACTGTCCCAAGTCCAAGTACCTACTTTCAAGTAAGGCTATAATTGAAGTTTTGAGTAAGTAATGGTCTACAAATATTGAAATGAAGTTACTTTCTCTTTTATCTTTATTTTTAGGACATGATTATAATGCTTTTTGCTGAAATTTTATCATTTATGTCAAAAAGCGATACCTACCTACTTTTAGTGCCTACACATTGATTAGATAGTGAGCATAGAGATAATTTACAGCCTTAAAAGTTTGAGAATTATTTAATGATTTTTGAAGGTCATTGAGCTGAATTATTCAGTTGGAAATAGATGATTTCGAAAATATTTACAAAACCAGGATCTAGCTAGAACGGCTACGTACGGATAGTGTTAGTTTTTCTAGTCATTCAACTGGGTTATCTTTCAATATATTGCTAGAATAAAAGCTGATGTTAAATATTGCACCATGTTGCGTCATCATCTTTGGAGCAGGATGGGTTCGACTCCAAGATAGCTTATTTTATTTGGTAATAATTTCTACTACATTTTTTAAAAATGAATACCTAGAGTTTATTAATTTCAACCTTGTTTAGTATTAGTTTTATATTTTCTCTCAGATTTTGTGTCGGGTATAATAATCCTTTCGTCGAGTTTTATCATCGACAAAAGAACAAAGAATCATTAGCTAGGGTATTTTTTTTATCTCCGTGATAAACTTTAACAACTTACCACGTTAAAATCGCCGGAGAGAAAATTACAGTTCCATTTTAGCCATAGTAACATTACTTCTAAGATAGCCACTATAGCCAGTACGAAATACTAATCAGATGGTATAATATTGTCAGATCATGGCCGAGCCAGCGGTTACTATGGAAACCACCAGAAGACGGATTCCCATGAATCCACACCGTTGCCTAACAGAAGCTGCCCATTGTCTGATCTTACCACATAGGTCTGAGAATGGGCTTATTAGCTAAGACTAAGAGTGATTAAGAATCTTAAGATTACTTATAGAAACTGCTTTAGAGTGGGAGAGATAGAGGAGAATAATTGTCGGGCGCAATATTTTTTAAAAAGCACCTGCCAGATTATTTGTAAAAAAGGCTGTAATTTATAAATCTATAATGCCTTATATTTAAAACCAGTTTACGAGAAACGGTTGTTGCCCTCCCAGAAAAAAAACTTTGAACCGCTTAGTCGCTCCTTGAATTACTTTTCCCATTCTGAGTACCTATCTGGAGGCTTACAACATCAAGTAAGAGCTACTATTATTTGAATATCCCTTTCGTCGAATTTATTGGGATACTGATCCCATTAACGACATTGTTTTTTTTTTCTGTTATTATTGTTGGTATTATTGGATCTGATGGGCTGGTGGCATTGGCGAAGAGATTGAGCGGTTGGAAGAGATAACCCTTTCAAAATCATTAAGCGATAGCATCGAATATTCGAATTGCTTATCCATTTTTAAAAACATTTAATAAGCCAAATGAAGGTGTTTGAAGAGCAAAGAGTTGGTTAAGCAAAGCCTTCAAAAACCCCTTTCAAAACCTCCTTTCAAATCCTCAGATTTTCATCTGTGGTAAAATTAAACCTAAGATTTTTGTGAACGCTGCCATCTGTTAGTAGTTAAAATAATAAAAGTTCAAATATTTCGAGCCTTTTTACAAATACTTTGGTGGGCTATTTAAGCTAGCTATACTTGCATCCTACAAAACAATGCTACACCGCATTCCCATTTTGGTTTAAGGTTCCAAAACTACACACTAAATTCATCAATTTTCGATATTCACTATGATTAACCAATATCTTCGAATGCTTTTACTGCGACTGATTATCACTCATCAACTTAAAACTCAACTCAATCAACTTAAAAACCGCTGTGTAGAAGATAATATGAATAGTTTAATAATCTCGTAGTTGGACACAGTGCAAAAATATAAGATTTTTGTTAAAGACTCGATTTTTATGTTACAAGGTATCTACAAATTTTATCAACGAATAAAATTTTATCACATTATCTGTTTGATGTTAATTCTACAACTTTTTAGTAGCGAAAGTGTTCGAAAATATTCGTAAAACTGAATATTCGGA
The DNA here is from genome assembly GCA_005406045.1 of Adoxophyes honmai. Classification (NCBI taxonomy): domain Eukaryota; kingdom Metazoa; phylum Arthropoda; class Insecta; order Lepidoptera; family Tortricidae; genus Adoxophyes; species Adoxophyes honmai. The sequence goes on along the minus strand of BHDV01004106.1, from coordinate 44,679 downwards.
AATAACATGTTCATTATGTTATGTCTGTACTAATGAATCATTAGTTATTACAAATAGTGATGTTTTTGAAGCATAGTTCTGTTTTAGATTCCTGAGTGTGTATGTGTGTGCGAGTTACTCTAAGTTTAATTTTCTTGTAATGTTTCCTTTGTTTGTGCTGTATTTGGTAAGTTTTGCAGTAGAAACTAATGCACTTTTGTGTTAATTTAAGCATGCTGGCTATGTATGTATGTTGATAAAAAAAATAGAAGAAACGAATATGAACTATAGAAAAAAAGACTGGATTGATGAAAAAGATACAGACAAAAATGTTGTAAAAAAAAGCAATTTGAATAAAAAAAAAATTGAAACATGTGGGAGGCAAAGTAATCTCCCATAAAAAGACTGATGCAAGTTAAAAACAAAAAAAAATACACAATAATAGAAAAAAAAATAATTTAGCGGCACGAGACATCGGGTATCAACTTTAGGCAACTCCGGGAAATGAAAATGGACTACAGTGTATACAGGTGCATCGGACCAGGAAACATCTAGGGACATACAGACTTTTCAATCCGCTAGCACAGTGGAAACAATAGGAAAACCATGCGGTGAAAACCGCTGGCAGTAGGTAGAACATTGTCTGAAGTGTTGTGGTGTTGTAGATTATGTGCGCGACACGAGCGACACAGATTGCTCGAGCGAGAAGGGCGAGTACGAGCCGGTCACGGAGCCCGAGGACGAGGGGCCTCTCGACTCTAACCTCTCTTCTGGACCTAGTGATGTAAGTATAACAGGGAAAACCCAAAAATATTCCGAATTTGCATAATTCTGACCGCAGTCTTCTGCTAAACCACAAACATTTTGGAATATTTAAATAGCTGTCACATAAGCTAGCGCTAGGTCAGGTTAGATTGGGCTTATGACTTAAAACTGATAAGATTTGTCAGAATTCGGAATTTTAAATCAATTGGAATAATAACTTTTTTTATGTAGTTACGATGAAAATTGAGCCGAGAAATCCGGTCAAATCAAGATAACAGATTGTCATGGATTAAGTAGCCAATATTAATATGTCGTGGATAACATACGGTCTCGAATTCCACCAATAAGCTACAATATTTCATGATATAGACCGATATGACATGATATTCACAGTAATATTGACCGTCTAACTAATCAATGCCATTATTGACTTATCCCGGAGATTTTATATGATTCCTATTGAATAGCTACTACCACTATTGGCTTGCATTGTCTTCATTTATGCAGGCACGTCCTAACTTATCAAACATGTCATCCATGTAGCATGTCATGTGAAAATTGAGTCATTCCGTAGATTCAAACATAAAACTACTGTGAGACTCATAATGAATTCAAACGGCTATTCTCATGTATTTATCGTCACGTTTTTTTACTTTGTTTGATTTCGCACGTCTGTGGGCCAAGTTGTCTAAAAAATAATAATTTTTAGATGTTAGCTCGACATGTGTTTCGGGCAAATTTGTGACCCATCGGAGCAATGCGCTATGGTGGCAACGGTTGTACGGGCACTAATTGCCCCGAAACATGCCAAGCTATCGCGAGTGTATCCCTTTCATATTAACTTTTCGTACGGGTTGCCAATAGCCGTAGCTTCGCCAATCCAACAATTCCTTCAAACTCAACTGCTTCAGGGTCTCTAACCAAATCCCTTTACCTTTCTAGGAGGACACCATAATAAAAACGAAGGTCATCGAGATAAGCGTTGGCGACGATGGGGATATCGAGTTTGCTGATTCGGAGCGTACTGGTTCCGGCGATAGTGATAGCGAGATGGACCTATACGACTACTGGGAGTGCGCGCAGTGTCGCGCCGAGAACAACAACCCGCTGTACCGGTTCTGCGAGAAATGCTATAAGGTGAGTTGGTGGAGTATGCACGAATATCCTGTGGAGTCCTGTTGCAGAGATCCTTGTCCTTTCATCGTCTGACTGACAGTGCTATGTACCGCGTTCCTATCTTTGAGCCGGAGGGTGATGACAAGTGAGAGTAATTATGGTGCTGACACGTCATGACGTGAATTCATAATGAAACTGTTGTTTTATTGTATTCAAAGATTTTCCAAACATTAAGTACTTGCTACGTCTAGAAAACGAACCTACAAATTATAATGCAATATAAGCTAATCGAAAGAATGAACAAAAAATAAGAATCCCTCTTTAGAAATAAAGTTCTTAAAATAAACAGAACAAAACACTTTAATTAAATAAAAACTATGTTTGTAATTGGTCAGTTCTGTAAAAAGATAACAAAGTCTCCTTCAAACGTTTTGTGGCGATACTAGCGCCACCTATCGTCTAGCAGTAGAACTTCTTCCACAAACGTCTAACTGTCAAAGTGTTCTACATCGCTCTAATGAAGTTTCGATGATCGGTTGCATAAATACAACTTCCCACTTTCTCTCTGAATTTCGGTCCCCAGGCATAACATCTGCCTGGAGAGAAATCTCTATTGGAGTCTTTCCCACAGTTTCAAAATTAACTTACTATCCCTCCATGTGGCGTTGAGGCATCCGTAATAATCTAAGTAAAAACACTGAATCTTGATGTTGTACGTCTTAGCGGTACCATAATTACGTTATTTGGGATGACGGATTGAGCATCCTGAGTTATTCCTTAGTAAAGTGTGGTACAGCAATGTTGGTCAGTCCGTTGTATCTCAACAGGGTTCTATCGAGCGCACGTATTTGTAAATCAATAGAATCAACAACTGTATACGTAGAGTGACGCGAGATGAAGATTCTAAATTACGCTTGCTGACTCTTACCAAAAATAATGAGGATCTTATCCATAGTCGGATTTGGTAATCATTCTTCCGTCATCTCGCGATACGTGACCATCCACCGCAGAATTGAAGGTTTCTCTGACTTCGGCTTCCACCTAGTTCTGCGAAAGTAGAGATAATACTTATTGTTACTTATAATAATTAGACTTATTACTTGGTACCTTTAATAGTTCAGCACAGTTCTCACAAGCTGTGCAGTTTTTATTACATTGCATGGTAATTTTACAAGGAGACATATTGAAAGTCTTAATGCTATTCAACTTGGACATCTATTGCATGTGATTTGAAAGCGATATTGGCTCGGATCAGAAAAATAAAATCCTCGCCGGTTGTGAAGAATTTTAACAATATGTCTGCTAATCTTTAGAACTAACTGACACTGAATATATAGTCTTTCAATTTGATCCCAAGTCGGTTTACTGCAGTTATGTGAAGTTGAAGGCTACTACTAACATTTTTAACAAGTTGATTGACTCAGCGCATGATTTTCTGAGAACAACTTTCCTACCGTGCCAGGACCTCGGGTTCGATCCCCGGTTGGATTAATTTAAGAATATACATTCCAAAGTTGATCCGGGTCCGATGTTGTTTATCCATAACCATGATAGTGAAGAATAGAAAACGGATAAAAACAATTAAAATGTCAATCAAGTGGCAATAGCGATGAAATAATTCAATATTGTGTGTGAAGTTTCTAATCCGCACGGGCCCGCGTCGTGGGAACTAAAGCGCAACAGCGCAAGGCCGCAAGCCCTTTAATACTGACCAGCGGAGAGACCTATTTAGGCTGAATTATTATTGAACTTTGACGTAAATTGGTCGAATGTGGCATCAATTCTGCATGACAAATCTCTAAGAAATGTTGAATGTTGTAAGAAATTTTGTCCGTTTTCTACTCCTTTTGGTCTGCCTGTAGATAACGAACTGAACCACAGCAACCTCAGTTCCTTTATTGGCAATTATTGGCACTGCCCTCATAAATTTGAGTGGCTTGGTTCACTTTGACGTTGCTTTAACATCTGGTGTCCAAAATATGCCAGCGTTATTAAATCAGCAGTGTCATACATACCAATGTATGTACTGGTGAATAATGGTTTGTGAAGTCACGAAGAATGAGAGGTATGTTAGTTTTGCATGATGAAATATTTGACAGATTTCGGGATAGAAGACAGCTAGTTACATGTCGCATATTATTATGTATCCAAACTTATTTACAAGAAGTGTATTGAAATTTAATTGTGCTTATTGTATATTTGGTTTATTAAAAGTGTCTCGGTTGATTCAACCAAACGAGAATAAAGTTTAATCTTTACACAAGAGTATTTTTTTTGTCTGATAGAGTGGGTAAGTTGTTACTTATTCCAAGACTAAATTATTTTCTCGTTTAGTTCAATCTGCCATTAGTCACTTCGTCGGTAGTCACAACCGATAAGAAAACGAGACGATGCTCCCTTTAAAAAGATATGGAGACGTTTGCGACATCTAACTAGGTTTAAAATATTTGTGATAGGTTTAATAGGAATGTTTTGAATGTGAAATATGCGTATAAAGACAGCTTTTGCTTCCGACAAGATACATCAAAGAAGCCTTGTTCTGGCCCAAATGGATTCATGTAAGTATATGGAGTAGATATTAAGCCTGTTAAAAAAGATGAGAATGACTGATTTAAATGTCGGTGAGATGGATGTTTCCGATGTTTCGTACGGCATGAAAGTTACATGTGACTTCATAGACATGAAATCCAGGTAAGTGATGAGTCGGCGAACCGCAATGGGCGCAAGTCTTTGTGCGTCGTAATAAAGAAGACGAGTAATTTATAAAACTAGCACAAATATTGTAAAGAAAAATCAAACAAAAATACACAAAATATCTGTAAAAAGAATGAAAGCGTTGCAATTCCCAAATTAATGTTGTTTCAAATTGTGCACCATTTACAAATTATATCTAATAATTATAGTATCATAAAATTTTACACAAAACCGATGTTTGTCCATGTATTAAACCGTTAATCCAATTCTAGGTACGTAAAAGCTTCTACCCGCCGAGACCGAGAAAAAACAAGCATAAAAGAGTAACCGACGTTCCGCGCACTTGGTCGATCGACTCCGGGGTCGAGTCCGCATTTAACAGCCAGGAGCTCTTCCACACTGACTTCAGTCAGCGCACTGACCTGAGTCTGAGTCAGCCTACTGAGCTCAGTCAACCTCCTGACCTCAGTCAGCCAACTGAATTCAGTCGGCCTACTGAATTGAGTCAGCCAACTGAATTAAGTCAGCCGACTGTATTAAGTCAGCCGACTGTATTAAGTCAGCCGACTGAATTAAGTCAACCGACTGAATTAAGTCAGCCGACTGAATTAAGTCAGCCGACTGAATTAAGTCAGCCGACTGAAATAAGTCAGCCAGCTGAACTCAGTCAAATAACTGAGCTTAGTCAGAAAACTGAAGTCAATGAGCCCATCGAATCCGGTCATCAAACTGACGGTGAACTCACTGAACTCTTCCTAGCATCCGACCTATCCCAAACTACGAACCAGGACGATCACGAAGGTACATCCTCTACGCAACAATCTAACAACGTTACGAGCAATGTGATACTAGGTAGGCCGTCCAAACGCCGCGCGGAATCCGCTGATCGCTACGGCAAAAGGTTGAGACTACTTTCATCCGATTCTGATTCTGAATCCGATTTGGATGCTGAACCGCGGCGTAGGAAAGCGAAGAGCGCCGATCCCGAAGTGGCAAAGTTAGTCAAAACCATTAGTGACCCCTTGATAACCTTAGAAGACAATAAACTGACAAAAAAGGCTATCTTTAACTCGTTGAAGGAGAAAATTGACGATGACAACCTCTGTATCATTTGCTTCGCCAAGCCGAAGTCGGCCGTGTTTGTGCACGGTCGGATAGCGCACATTTGCACATGTTATGAGTGTGGGAACAGAGTATGGCGTAAGGCTAAAAGGTGTCCGCAGTGCAACTGTAGAGTCAGTAACGTCTTGAAGGTGATGTAAATATTAAATGCAATTTTTCCATACCCTTAGAAGTTCAGTGCCCGTTATTCTCGTGAGCTTTTGGTGAAATTCGCTGGACACACGCGTGGTGATGATGACGGATTCGTCTTGTCGCCGAGAGTTTCTGTGGCAAGCTTGTCTGTCTCACTGGCAAGCGACATCAAATACATTGCCATTATAATCGTACGTGTAAAATCTTGGCCAAAAAGAACGCTGTGCTGCTTGCGAGGGAGTCAGTCAGACATGTGGGTTGAAGGGCAACTAAGGGTATAGTTGCCGGGAGGGATTGTTGAGCCAATTGCCAGTGTTCGTAATTTAGTCGTGTAATGAATAGCTGAAGTTTTTTCGTCAAAAGAACTACGGAAAAGATTTGCAATACTTTATTAAATTACGAACAGTGACAAGTGGCTCAACAATTTTTATAGGCGACCTATATAATATGGTTTATGAGACCAATTTTCGTTCATAATGTCCATGGACATCTTTTAGTCTTTTTCGATAGCCAAATCGTGATATTAGGTTTTCCAATTTGTATTGCGTGCAGTCGAGTTATCTGACAATTCAATGACGGAAAAGAGAAACTTATCCTCGTAATATCTATAGGATGTGATATTTTGTAGTAACATTACCAAGTAACTCAATTAAATATAGCCAAGTTTAGCCAGCGAAGTGGGGACTAATTTGTAGTCCTTCCACTAGTATTTCTATTCCATGATTGCTGCCAATCGCGTGCTATACGTCACTACTCTTTCGCCGGTTGACTATGAGTTTGTCCGAAATACTGGGCTAAAGACAACCGCTCGTTCCCTAAATATCAGAATTGCAAAATACTAGATTGCCGACATACCTGCTCATCAAAATATCAGATTCCCGGAATATCAGATTTTCTTTATACTAATGTGCGTTTTTATTACAGTTTTGTAAAGTACCATGTTCTCAATACACCATGTTCCATTTAAAACCGAACTCCTCTAATACCAGATAACCAAAACACCAGGCTCGCAAAGGCTGTTTCGATTTAAAATGTAGTTTAAAGAAAATGTGGTATTCCGGGAATCTGATCTTTTGATAAGCAGGTCATTACCTCGGCTATCTCGTATTTTGCAATTTTGATATTTAGGGAACGAGCGAAGACGACGTATAGAGACGTGAATAATACATTTTCATAATTGTACTCAAGTTTGCTTTATTCCGTTTTGAATGGTTAGATTTATTTGATTGTTCTCATGTTTATAAACTATTATAAATTAAGTGTCAATTCCAGCAGCCTTCCTAAATTGACAAATGCTACCTACCGCGGGGTCAATGACAAATTATTCGTCGTAAAATGTAAGATTGCCAGTTAATTATAGTGTTAAAACTAACAAGGCTGAGTAATAAAACAAGTTTTAGCTTCAATTAGTGCATTTATCGCTGAAATCTTTCGGCTTGCCTACGAGGCAGCCTTTGCTGTTTATTATTTTATAAATTTATTTTATCATTTTAGATCCTTAATTATAAAGTCCTGAGGTGACAATCTCAGGTATTTTTTGTGTTTAATCAAAATTATAGGTTTTTTAAATCAATAACTTGTTCTGTGGATTACTTCACCATTTTCATACACGTTTATTCTATTTTTAGTTTCTCTAACTTTCTAACGTTGATTGAGATCATACAAATCGTTTTGATTCATGATATTTATTAAAAAATAGCAATGTATGGTTTAAAATCAACATGATAAAGGCGGAAGGAAAACATGTAGCGTTTATTTTCCTTCGACATTTGTGACTATCGTGTAGAGCCGCTGAGAATCCTACTAAATGTTGTATGGTGATGTTGAGTAATCCAACGGTTATCAGGGAAACGTGTTAAGTTCTCATCCAGTTAAAATTAACATACAATGCCAGAGGTTATTTAAACAAGGGACGGTGCTCTTCGCTAAGTTAGTTAGGTTTTATTAAAATTGAGGCATGAACTAGGTTTAATGGTACTCGTGAACTGAGGATCTTGAAAATATTGTGATTATTACTATAATTGATGATCATTTGAATTAAAATCATTTTGCGTTGATTAGTAAAATAATTAAGCTAACCATGGTGGTTAGATGAGATTATGATTTTTTTGACACTCGCTCCTGTATAGTATTGGATTCTTCAGTATGTTTTCGTTGCCTGATTATAAAATAATTGTTTGATTTTCAGCAAAGTAACCTCAGTTTATAGTACCTAATTTGTAGATATACGCTTGGCGCGTACCACCGACCACAGAAGTAATATATTCTATTAAAACTAGGTTAGTATTAATTTTGAAAGCTTTTGGCTTACAATTGGTTGAATTTGTTTTTAATGCCAAACGTAAGGATTCATTAAATAGATCTTAGATCTCAAGTAGCTTGTAGCTTGGAGTTAGATGCGCAAATCGGAGTTTAGGTTTATCTTAGTACTTAGCCAGATAGAAATGCATGTAAATGGCTCTATAATATTACATACAAAGGTGTCCATCTTTGTTTCAACTAAAAATACAGCGTATTAAGGTATGTTGTTAAGACAAAGAGGTCTTAGTTGGTTTCGTTGTGTTAGTAGGTTTAGGTTCACATTATACTGCCGCATTGTTTTGCACTGGCCTAGTAAACGCTGAGCGTCGGAAAGCAAAGGAATAGGTACATCACTTGAGATTACATGTATCGTGATGGTAAGCTTTAGGTATGCCCTATTGCTAAACTAATAAAAATTACAAGGTGTTTTATTTGGCGATAAGATCTTACTCTATCAATCAAAATTACCAATATCATGGCTGAGGAAAGCTCCTCTTTCAGTAGGTTTCAGTCTTTTAGTAGGATCCTAAGGATCTCACTAAATACAAAAGGAAAAATGCCTCCAGCTATGATGGGTTGTCATTTTTTTTTTTATATACTATATTTAAAATTTCGGGGGTTATTCAACCTTTGAAGTTCTTTAGGCTGCTCATTCAGAGTCTGTTCATTATTCAATGTATTATCTGTAAAAGTGTACTGCCCCCGTATACTTAAAGTATGACATTTAGACATGAGAAGGTTTGCGTTGCGTTGTTAGTCATATAAAACCTTGAATTAGTACTTTAGTAGGTACCTATGCATCGCCTGGATCTTATTGTTGATATTATTATTTAGGATCGGAGCCATTTATTTGCAATTTCAAGGCAGCGGTAACTTTGGCTTGGTGTTTGTGTACTTGTCAAATACAATACAGTCGATACTTATTGGTTCAATTCTATTGCAGGAACTAGATTTCATTTGCTCAATTTTACATCTGTCAGTTCCATGCAGACTTTGTAGTCTCCCCCTCGCCAATTTTGACTGCATTTCGTCAATGTCGATGTAGACACAATTTAAATTTTTAGAAGAACACGGTTAACGAAAAAAGCACAAAATTAAACCACATACAGAAATCAATGCTTTACTTACTCAATTTCGTTACTTCTTACGTTACGTTGTTTGAAAAGGTCGATTTTCAAAAGAACAAACCTAAGGTGTGGAAGCGACTGCTGACAAATTGGCCAAATGAAATCTCTACAACGATAGATAGGGCTAGAAGAGTTCTATAAAAAGTAAAATTTAACTGTTCTATCAGAAAATTAATATACTTACCCTATAATTAACTATATCATAATGTTAAAAAGAATTATTTGTGGCAAAGATATCTGTAACTGTTATTGTAAGAGCATGTTTGTGCTCGTAGTAGAAATACGTGTAACGTGCAATTTGTATATGAACTATTTAATGTGCTATTCTACTGGACCATAATTATTATTCTCTGTAAATAAACATGTGTAAATACTTTATTTGGTACAGTTAGAATTTGAAACATTACCAGAAATGTAAATACTTAGGTAGGTAATAACGTTTTCGCCACTAATTTGAATACTAGGCCAAAGTTACCGCTATTTCGTATATTAACATTCATATCATAATTTCACTGTCTAACGCTTAAAAATAAGGAATATGTTATATTTAAACGGATATTTTGTTAATTATTCGAGTCTTAGATTAGGCATTTCATTTGTTTCTAAATAAAATCAGTCCCACCATCTTTCCTACCGCGTAGAGGATTTATCTAGAATTATTTTTTTCTTGTTAAATTGAGATATCTGCGTAAAATTTATAAAAAAACTATTTAAAATGTTGTAATAGTTAAAATGTGTATAGTTAGATTATAAAAAAACGATTGTATAAAACCTCGGTGCGCTGAGTTAAGTTTGAAAAAATATTAAAACAAAATCGGAAAATAAACAGCTTTTTTTCAGCAAATTTTTATTTTTATTTTTCTTCCAAGTTTAACCTGTCGTCTGTGTTTGATAAGGATCCCAAAAGTACCCATCGTATGTGTATGATAAGGATCAGTATCATACTACTTTTTCGAATTTTTGCGAGTTAGGATCCTTATCAAACATAGACGACAGTATCTTGTAGACGAGAAAAGTTAATGGTGACAGAGACACAAAGGCGAACTACAATAACGTTCTAAGTTAAGCCTTGAATATACAAAAGGATGGAAATGTTGGAAATTCTACTTCTAATGGAATGCAGATGTTATTGTTACAAAATAAACAATAGCAGTCTATTGTATTAAATGTTGATAATGAACGACATGACACAAAGCCCATAACCTTTAGGTGTAAACGCCTTCATTGTGGGCTTTAAAATCTGTTTAAAGGCGGTGTGGTTGGAATACTGGAATCTGAAGAGTAGGTGTGGGGCCGGGTTAGAATAGCACCTCCCCCTTTCTTCTCGTGGGTGTCGTAAGAGTCGACTCTGGGAAAGGGTTAGTGTATTGTGGGCGATGGGCTAGCGACCTGTCACTGCAATATCACGTTTAAAACTATCTGGTTACCCTGACATTGCTAAACGTGGCACTGGATTTTTGAATTCATGTGCTCTGCCTACCCCTCTTGGGATTACAGGCGTAAGAATATGTATGTACGTATGTAAGAGTAGGTAAATCTGTTGATTATGTGTACATATTATTTCATATATGGACCTACGTAGTTTTGACAAAATCCAACGGCAAGCAAAACGATGTGTATGTATTTTGCATTTGTACCTAATGGATTTGTAGAGTCGGCCGGCTTAGCATAGCAAGGCACAAATGAGATTCGCGCGAGATGGACTATAACTATACCGTAGTTCAGAGGTTCCCAAACTTTTACTTATGGACCCCTTTCAGTTTTATTGGGTTCGATGGATCCCCTGCAGCTACATTTGTACAAATTTCCTAAAGACACCAATTTTTACCAACACCAGCGTGGACCCCCATCTAGTCTCATGGACCCCTGGGGGTCCACTTGGACCACTTTGGGAATCACTACCGTAGGTGTAGCGTAGTCTATCCAGCGCGCGTGTCATCTCACGCGTTGTGCTGTGCTAAGCCTACTTACTGATTTGGACGTGTCTCTGAGAGACCGAAATAATTGCACGTGATTCAAAATTGTACAACAATTATCTGTCTTTAAGGCCCATTCAACCAAACCTAATAAAAGGAACTATTTATTCTTGAGTAAATAAGTTGTTCGTAACTATGTAAAAAACCGGGTAATAGTGGCTTATTCAAAAACTAAGTAAATTATATTTTCGTTTCGTTAAATCGGCCCTTAAGCAACCTAATGGATAAATAATCCCATAAACATGGTAATACAGGATAATATTTAGTCCGTTGACGGACTAATCCGTTGAGTCGTTCCGTGTTGGAAAATGTAGAGGTAAAGAGGCCAGGCATAATTTTTACCAGGGCTCATAAAATGCGAGCAAAATTTATTGAAGTGTTAAGATTCACACGTAATTCTATATCACCTAAAGTCAATTAGTACATTTTATTTATGAAAATTCGGTAGTTATAATCAGATGTTTCTCGGAACTTGCACACAGATGAACGAGCTAGTTTTTATTCTTGCCCGTACTGGACTTGCGTTTATCTTAGGGATATCACGAATATTTCATTAAAATCGCATTCATATATGCAAATATTTGCGTAATTATCAAAAAAAGACGCCTGCAGCGGTCATACCTGACGAGTCGTCAGTGACGACTGTCTTGGGGTAGACAGGTAAGGAACCATAGGATTTTGATCCCCTCGAGGATAAGTTCGCCTTTGTACATGGAGCTGTTATCCTGTATTTTGTTTTATGTGCTATAAAGAGTCGTACAATACGATTTTGCAACTTTATCCTGTATCTTGGATATCCCCATTCCAATTGGGGACTGTGAGAAAATTTACATTCGTGACATCCCTGGTTTATACCTCCTTGTGAGATTAGTACTTTTTTCCTGGTTAAAAATAGATCTCATCTAGACACTTTCGCTGGAAACTAAATGGAAAATTCAATACGTTACTTGTCATGTATGTAAGTCTGTATGTATGTCGGCATAGTGTATCCGTTGACCAGTAGCGGATGACTCAACTTCATTTAAATTCGTCAAGCAGTAAGTATGATATGAGTATGGGTGACTTGTGACTGGTTACGGAAAAGTAGGTAATATCGAAGAAACAAATGAAAGAAATGATGATAAATATAAGATTTCAAGAAAGTGGCTGAAAGTAAGTAGCGTTTTGTATTCTATAAATGTAGCTGGTTTTTGGAATAATGAAACAAGGTAAGTACCCATGTGGATTCTAATTCGACACTGGAAAAAACGGCTCATTGGGACTGACCAAATTTGGGTTTCAAAAGCATTGAATGCAAACATCGGTTCGACCAGGAACTGATTATAAACATGCCATTTATTTGCCAAAAATGCAACGCACCAGCTGACATTTTGGCTCCAGAACACCGAGTAAATCAAACTAATTGGACCAGCGTCAAGCGTCATCCTTTAAAATAGTACGCGCCTTAACAGAGAGAGACGCATTATTAAGCATTTGGAATAGCTGCGTCTCTCTTTTAGGAATGTAAGCGAGGGAAACATTCACTTGACCGAACTCCCCCGTTTTGATTGATTTGGTGATTCACTGTGGCACAAGGGTGCCAAATTTCACGTGTATATGAACGTACCCCTTTCCGCCGCAGACTATTATAAACATCTTTATAGCACATCAAATTGGCATCCACCAGGTTCCCGATTAAGTAATTTGCAAATAGTCTAATTAAAGTTAACGGTGAATGTAAGTTAACAATAGCAGTTAATTAAAGCGTTAATCTAGATTTAGCGAGATGCGGCTACCTATTTAATGTGCAGAGCGAGTCGCCGGAGCGAAGCCAGACAGGACAAACCTCGCAAAATGCTAATACGATGCAATTTGCGTCCAAATAACTGCTTAACTCAGATCACAGCCTATCTAGGTCCCAAAGCCAATCGATAACCGACAGGCTCTACCTCAAATTGATTGAGACCTTTTTGTCTACGCTTTACTAAAACTAACTTAATTACATCACCCATTTATGCAGACCCAGTTGTTTAAACAAAATACTTACGATACTTGGGGCAAGTGAATAAGTGATTCATCGTATAAAGAAATAGGCGTATGTGTGTGTACCGCTAGCCCAGCCACCCCCGCGCGGCGGCCGCCTCGGCGCGCTGCTGCCGGCTCACTCCAGTACCCGTCTGACGTCCGCGGCGGCAACAGTGAACTTCCCAACTCCAAGTACCAACTCCTGTGAGTAAAAATTTCTCTTACTTTTTTAAATGACTCATACAAAGTGCTTTTTTTAATTCCTAATTTTTTTTTTCAATGGTAAAGTTAAAGGCTCTTTGTTCATACCTAATTGGAATTTGCAGTTTGTCGTGCTGGTTGTTTTGGATTGTTAACGGAACTGTAAGGTTGTTTATGATCTTGGCATGACTTCACTGCCGATTGAGGTGTTTTTAAACATCTGCCCAGTGCGGGGTGCATTGTCTTTGTGTGGTTACGTCGACGTGTGTCGGGAATTATCGCAGACATGCATTTCCGGTGGACGTGGACTGCACAATAAAGATTTATAAAAAACAATGGGCCTTTATATTTTATCGATTTAATTTTGTCTTGCAATAATAAATCCAATAAGGGAATCTATTAAAATTAAATTCTTTACGAAACTTAAAAACGTAGGTGTGCAGCTTTTTTATCCGGTATTAATTTCAGGACGTAGCTACTGGGATTATAACGAAATTTTACCCAAATTAAACTTATGAAATAATCTTGTATCTATGTTCATTTTGCTTCCATCTTCTCGGACTCAAAGAGGGTAGTTAGTTATCAATGACTTCTGCCATAGAACGTAACTTTTCCCAACATCGCGGCATCGTTACGTTCACAAAGTTCGCGAACTATGACAATGACATTAAACAAATGAATAGACCGGGATGAGGCTCGTAACTCGAATCAGAGGGTGCCTTGATGTAGGGGAGACACAAACCCAACATAAAACATTCAAATTGATACATAAAGAAAGTTGGCAAGCAATTCGTCGCAATAATTTGTCAGAGTGACAGCTTAACTTTATGATTTGTTAATGTCCGTTGATTTTCATAGCAGCATGCTAGTTTATATCCCAAATTAAAATATCTCAAAAGCGGTAAAAAAACAGGTTAACCGTTCCGTTTCGATTCGTTTGGCGCGATGCGATGTATTAATTATGTTAATAAATGCAATTAAGCAGCTTCATCGCTGCTCCTACCCGATGTCATTCAACCTAGAATTTTAAAATAAAAATCTTGGAAAATAGGGATAATAAGATTTTTCTTAAATCCTTTAATCTTGCATCGGTTTCCGAAATTAATCCATCAATTAAAAACAGTAGGTATTAGGTGGGTAGGTACTCACACTGCAACATTTAAAATAAACTTTCATAAAGCAATAAAAAGCCCTTGAAAAGGATACTCCGTTTTTGTCCTTGAAAGCGATGTTAACGAACTCCAGTTTCGTATCGGTTGGGGCACTAAATATAGACAATGACTAACGCATAACACATGGACACAGCAATAATCGACCGTTGATGTTTGAAATAACAAACTTATGGATTTGTTTAATTAAAGGCTTAGGAAATCTTCGAACAACGGGTTCCTATAATAAACGCAATTTCAATCAAAAGTATCTGCCTAACGTGGAAACTTGACGAATAGACAGACAATCTTCTGGGAATGGTTTGTTAACTCTGTTTAACCGGTGAGAATTTAATGACTTTAGAGAAATTCTATAATTTAACAACATTCCTCTTCAAATTCCAATGACTTGCTTCGAATACTTTCCGCTTTTCTACCGACATTTTGCAAACTCGATAAAATCAGTATAGTAGGGTCAGCGTCAAAAGTAAGTGATAATTTTAGTATAGAATTTGACGTAACTCAGTACTAAAATTGTCAGTTACTTTTGACGCTGACTGTACAACCTATCGGATGATCTTTGTTGCATAACTTAATATCGTAAATCACGATTACAAAAGAGTTTACTACGTTACTTACCCGGCTAAAGCGGAGCCGGTTTGGATGACATGTAAACTTTCGCCGCTTTCTCACTTGGTACAAAAACTGCAATTAGTGGTCTCAGGGCCATGATACCGCGGCGCCAAGGAGATCTTTATGGATCTTTTGCCATCAACAGTGGAAACAAAGGGGACTTGAGTTGATTTTATTTATTGATAATGTTTAACATACATATTTTACATCTGTATTCCCAAAGGCACTGAAACATTACATAGACAATCATGACTATTCCTCGTTTCAAAGCCATCTTTGGCAACTGCGGATCTTGAGTTAAAAGTGGATGATAGTGACAGATTGCTTGCCTGGTTCCTAAAACATAACTTTCCTTTCGGAATTTCGGAATCTTGGAGTCATTTTCAAGGACGCTAGGTCGTTAAATAATAAGAAACTCCTTTGGGTTTGGGGTAGCGAGATTATGAAAATTTTTAGAGAAGCGGAAAACTGGGTAACAAAGGATTTTCAGTTGTAATGAGATATCCAATTAGACAGTCCGGTCCGCGAATTTGACAACAGATTAAATTTCGATCTCGGTTACTTAATTAAATGCTTCTAAACGCATTATTTTGAAGTTGAAATTTACCCCATCCCATTGTACTTAAGGGTTTGGTTTTGATGATTAAAGGGATAAGACAGGTCTAGATACTTGTTATTTGTAACAATTCCGATGATAGGTTTACCAACAGAATACTCGTTGAATCAATAATTTTCCTGTTGACATAAATTCTTGTTAAAATTAGAAGGAAGAACCAAACCGCAACTGTATAGTAACAGCCATTGACGACTAGCTCAACTACATTTTTGATGAAAAAGTAACTACACAAATTATTTAACATACATATTTTTGTAGGAAAATGTAGCTTGACTACAAAAGATAAAAAGGTAATATATTCGAGGCAGACAGGACAGCAGATGACGTGAGGAAAGAAGATGGGGAGAATTTCCCGTCTGCGAGTAAGGGACGAACGTACTTCCCGAATAACCGAATCGATTGCCTGAGGGCCTGAGACCGCCCCTAATTCCGAAATGTTAGGGATGTCGCTAGAGACCTCTCTCGGTCGGAGAATGACATTAAAAACGAAATAACGGGGGAGTTACTGAGTGAACAACGGAAAATGGATGGGATAATCGTACGAATGGTTTTCTTAGGATTCGGAGTCAATGTTACTGTGTCATGCTGGTAAAAATGGCGTGATTGAAAAAAAAAATGTTTATTTCGATTATTATGCGGATTTTTAGTGTTTTGGGCGTTTTGGCTTCATTTGAAAACTGGAGACGTCTGATTCTTTTGAATTTTCTGATAAAAATATTGGAATAAATCTTTTTCCAGTTAGGTGATGACAGTAGGTATTTTTTCTTTCATTAGTCATAAACTTTTAATTGTGTATGAAAAGTGTTATGATTGTTATTTTCTACAATATTTTGCATAATACTCTTTTGTCTAATATTGGAACAACAGCTGCAACACAGTAATTCCATTTGTTGTAATATCATCCGGCAGACAGTTGGCAACCATGGCCGATGTGATTCGATATACTATCCCTAGCCCTAGGCACTTAGGTACCCTACGCGCTGGTCTGCAAATCAATAAAGTGCGAGGGGAGCCGAGCTTCCGTGGCGAGGCAGCATCAATACGGCAAATAAACCCCCAGACTGACTATAAGTACAGAGTAATAACTCCAACTAATTAAATAACACTTAAAATTTATCGCACCCGCCTAAAGATTTACCATTCCAAATAAATCCATTTCATTTTTGATATATTATCATGAGAAAACGGCCGCGTTCTAAACCGTCATACATAAAATTAAAATTAATGTAAAACATAAAATGTGGACCGTTTTTAATACGCTTTTTAATTGGTCTAGTGCATACTGAAAAATGTGGCATAGACAAAAAGTGCGCATTTTTAACGCAGTGGCGACGGCGCTAGAAATCTTCTAATTGCCGATGTTCGCGACGCTCCATAAAATTTGAGACTAGTTTTTAAAGTTACGTTCTAGTGGAGGTCGTTGACTTCGCGAAGTAGTTCCGGTGCGTTACTGAATTTTGCTATTGATTTTCGATGCGGCTTTTTTACGTTTATATTTGCAATTGTTTTGAAATACAGAAAAGCAGTGCTGCTGCTTCTCTGCAAACGATTTGTAAGGGCTTGAAGTTGAAACATTGCGAAGAGTGTAGCTTTCATCATTAACTTACTTGATACATACTTGACTCATTTGTCACATTCATGGTTCGTTCAATAGGCATGCAATATACCATTGAGTCACCATTATTATAGTTTCACTTACCTAAAGTGAGGTCGAGATGTTTTATCTGTTTTTCATATCTCAATCGGAAGGAGTGTCATATAGAAAAAATCAACTGTTCAATGATGCCATGATATCTGTTGTGGCTGATATCGGGTCCAAGTGTTTTTGTCATTGGCATTGGTATATCCGTCATTCAGCCATTTCGCAATTAATTTATCTTGACACGGATTCTGTTCATGAGACTAGGGTTGACTCAAAGTTAGTTTGGCGAAAGCAAATAATTATGGCTACTTTAAAACCTTGATCAGGGTGTTTTAAACATCTTACAATCCTATACCTTTAAACGAGGTAATCTTGTATATATATTTATTTCTATATTTCTATATTTCTATATTTCTATATACCAGCTATCTCGGAAACGGCTCTAACGATTTTCATGAAAATTTTTATATAGACGAGGATTAGAGTTTTAAGTTTATCTACATAAGTGGTTTTCCCGGGAAAACGCAATTTTTCGAGAAAAAAAAAAAAAACCGGGATATGAATTTCTTACTGAATGTATACAGATATTTCGCTAAAGAGTTCAACAGGTCCTTTGGTATAGTGGTAAAAACGTCCGCTCTCTGTGCAGGAGCTTCTGGGTTCGATCCTGGGATGTGACTTAAGTTTTTCTTTAAATTTTTTGCTTTTTTTTTCAACTGTCCCGATGCCGAATAACTACAACAGATATTTTTAACCGACTTCGAAAAAAGGAGGAGGTTCTCAATTCGACCTAATTTTTTTATTTTTTTATTTGTATGTTTACTCGATATCTCGGAGACCCGTGAACCGATTTTCAAAAATTTTTTTTTAAATCGGAAGGGTACAACTCGAAATTGGTCCCATTGGCACGAAACCAGGATCTGATAATGGAATCTTGGAGAAATCGAGGGAACTCTTCAAATTTTATATGGACATGTACGGCGTTTTCGGTAATTTGTTGATGAAGTCAAGAATTTACATTCAGAAAATTCTGGGTTCGATCCTGGGATGTGACATAAGTTTTTCTTTTTTTTCATCACACTTAAAATTTTTTGCTTTTTAGGGTTCCGTACCCAAAGGGTAAAAACGGGACCCTATTACTGAGACTTCGCTGTCTGTCTGTCCGTCTGTCTGTCCGTCCGTCTGTCTGTCACCAGGCTGTATCTCACGAACCGTAAGAGCTAAAGAGTTGAAATTTTCACAGATGATGTATTTCTGTTGCTGCTATAACAACAAATACTAAAATTAAAATAATTATAATAATTAAGGGGGGCTCCTATACAAAAAACGTGTTTTTTTTGCTGTTTTGGGTCTATTTAAATAATTGTAACAGTTAAATACTTGAAATGCTCACAGAATGTTTAATTAAATGTCTACTTTAAAAATAAATAATTGAATAAAAATAAAATTAGTATCTAAGGGGGGCTCCCATACAAAAATTCTGATTTTTTGCAGTTTTTGGTAGGGAACCCTTCGTGCGCGAGTCCGACTCGCACTTGGCCGGTTTATTTTTATTTTATTTTTTGCTTTTTTTTAACTGTTAAATAATGATGACTGAGTAGTGGGAGTGGATTAATTTGATCTGTAAAAACTAATTTTAATCAGCGAAATGAAGTGATATTAGTTTTACAACTTGTATTACCAGTATTTCAATGTATGCAAAAAATAATCCGAGTAAAGCTCGGTCACCCAGCTAGTTAACAGGTAATAACAAACCACAACCGCACCTAAAGTCGTGAACTTCTCGCTAAATCAACTTGAATTCCATATTTTTTATTTAATAATTGTAACATGCACTAAACGTGCCTCTGGATTTTTGAATTCATGTGCTCTGCCTACCCCTCATGGGAATACAGGCGTGAGAATATGTGTGTGTGTGTGTGTGTAACATGCATTTGACGACGACTGAATAGTTTTCAAGACGATTGGTAGGTGCATGCTCGAATTGCTCGAGATAGGGAAGAAGGGCTCCCCTTTCCCAGCAGCCTTTGCCCAGCAGTGAGATATTAGGCTAAAAAGAAAACTTGTTGTCGATGTCAATATTGTCAATCTAATTGACCGTAGGTAGACTGCCATAAAGGGGTAAGCGTTTAAACAAACCAAAGCCGCAACGGGTGTAGCACTTGTTCTAAATGCTAATGAGATGACATAAGATCACAGAACTAGCACTAAAGCCTAAATAGGTGCATCATGTTTTAAACATAACGTATTCTATTCGCGTTCGCATCGTGTTACTCTATAGTCTATGAATGTTAAGGAGTCTAGGAATGTCAAATGCGTTTTCTCGCCAATCTGCTATACCTACTTAGTTTTTGACTGCTGCTGGCAAATATCTAAACGGGTGAATCAACAAAAAAAAAAAAAAACCATTTTGGTGACGCATTTTTTTTGCATATTTTAACAGAAATCATGCTATTTAGTAATACCACATTATTTATTCACCGAAATAAATAATCTTTCGGTGAAAGAAAACATCGTGAGGAAACCTACACACAGCGACGAAGTAATTCAACGTTGTGTGTGAAGTTCCCAATCCGCACTGGGCCCGCGTGGGAACTATCGCCCAAGCCCTCTCATACTGAGAGGAGGCCTGTGCCCTGCAGTGGGACGTATAGGCTGATGATGATGACATTATTTATTTACTAAATGATTTAGTATTATCACTTTATTTCTGATAAAATGTGCAAAAAAAATGCGCCACCAAAACTTAATAAAAATTTCTGTGTTGATTATTCTCCCAAACACGATTTCTGAGTTAACCGAACTACTTAATTGAACTTAGTTAAATTAGTTCTCCAGTGGGTATTCAATAAAGCAAAAAGAGTCGCAAGTTTTATTACGTATGGGGTGAAATCAAAATGGTGATACGAAAGAAGTTTTTCCTACTCAGCTGATGCTGGGATATGTAAAATTAGCTGTCATGTAGTGTTAACGAATATTTTGACACTTGTACTATATTCTAACTAGGCAATATCTACCTTTAGCGATTTGGCATGACCTTTTGTCAGGTCACCACATTTATGACATGAAACTTCGAGGGGGACCAATTCGCCTTCCGGTTCACGGGCCAATTTAATTCGTGGGACACCTACTGCACTTTTAGACTCCAATTGCAAACAGTTACACGAATTAAACTCCTCGTTCTTTCCACTGGCAATTATGTATTCTTTAACTATTCTTTGTATGATCCCGACAGATCGCTTTCCGATCAAGAAAACTGTGATCGTTAAATTGTACTTACATACATCACGCATGTATATCCTAATGGGGTAGGTACAGCACACAAAACGTTAATCAAGTCTAACCCATGACTATTTCACGTTCCGTAGCCATAACTTTAGGTTTAGACGTAGATGCAAGAACTACACAATACAATAGTATCGAACAGGTAGCTAGCCTGTGGCCTAGAACGCACCTAAACCCTTTTCCTTAGTCCCTTTTTACGACAACCTCGAGAAATGGAGAGGTGTTACTCTGACACCTAGTAAAATTTAAGCCCTAAAATTGACATATTGAACAACAAGACAAACAACATAGTAAGTGCTAAGATAAAACACCCGCACCCGGCAACTTCTTTGTACAAACACGTGCCTTATCTTAGGCTCAGGCTTCTTGGTTTTAGTCACAAAAGAGTGTAATGACATTTTTATCAACATTGACCACTTGGAATGTATGCGCAGTTTACTAATATAGGCTCAGCTCCAGTTCTCAAAGTGTTTCCAAAATACAATTGTTTTTGTCATATTCACTTGTGGTCGAATGTTCTATTATGCTTTAACTTTCATTGCACAGGTATCAAAAATTATTCTACGCATTTTTGATCGGGGGGCACGGCAGTGCCCCCACCAAGTCGAGCGCAAAGCAAGCACTGCCGTACCATCCTTTACTGGAACCATTTCGCGGCATATTCAGGCCCCTATTTGAGAACCTCTGGATAATACTAGGACGCTGAAATTTTCGTCATCTAGTGAGCTATAATCACATACTTAAAATCCAAAATTTCAAGTCTGTAGGTAATTCAGTTCCGGAGTTAAGCGAAAGCAAAGTTTCGCATTTTCGACACTCACTCACTCATGATCATCAAAATAGAACTAGTACTTCCCGTGAACTCAGAGTGCTAAAATTTGGTACATGGTTAGGGATTAACGACTACATAAAAGGAAAAATGTAAAAACTAGGATAATCGAAGATCTGGAGTACCTGGTGAAAACACTAGAGCCCAACCAAACTACTATAGGGATCGAGATACCTCCTTTCTCAAAAATATTCAACTTAGTGAGTCGCTTCATTTGATGTCAAAAATCTGAGGTCTGAAGTATCTGATGAAGACCCTGAGCTGCTCTGGTACATAAAAAAAATCGACTGTAATTGCAAAAATCCAGCGTAGAGAGACACATCTTCTAATTTAAGGAACGCTAATGGGCAATACGAAAAACTGTTCCTACTGTACGAGATCAAAACCGGAAAAAAGAAAAGAAAGATAATTTTCAAAAATAAGTAAATGTATAAAATAAGAAAATCTAACATAATTAATGAATATCCTCACGTTTCTACAAAAAGAAGTGAAATCCCATCAAAAACATTCTGTAAAAAAACTACCCAAGTCTCGTTGAAGCTGCTTGTTTATCTCTTAAAAGCAATGAAATCTAGACATAGTTGTGCCAAGTCTAAGGTTCCTTACTGCGATTTCGTTATTATTATAGTTAATGTTGTGTGACTTGGCCGTTGAACACTTTATACCAATTACCCATACCAGTATGGGCTATTATCTCGCGTAACAAACAAGGTAGTTGCAACATTACATGTTAACAAAATTGACTTGTACCCACTAACGTATAAAAAATGTTCAACGGCCAAGGCACACAACTTTAACTATAATAATAAAGAAATCGCAGTAAGGAACCTTAGACTTGGCACAACTATGTCTAGATTTCATTGCTTTTAAGAGATAAACAAGCAGCTTCAACGAGACTTGGGTAGTTTTTTTACAGAATGTTTTTGATGGGATTTGATTGTCTAGTCTGCAGACCATTTTTTTTAGTCTTACAAATGTCATTTGATTTGCTTCAGGATAGAATAACCAAACTACTTGATCTGATTTGGTTTGGGTGTTCAGCATCCTTAGTTCGTTGTTTGGATTTCATTTCCTAGAGTTGGCTATATTTTTCGTTTGTTTTGTAATGATTTTTATTTTTGTTTCTACATGAATATAACACTAAAAGTTAAAGTAAAAATACACGTATCACAGAAAATCTCCTTTTCGTCCGTGATTATTCCCTACTGCGGAGTGTGGAGCAAATGCTGTCAGATGCAAGCTATTTCATTAAGTTCGTCCTGTGTTTGACTACATATAAAGAGACTGTATCATGCAGACACATAAACCCCACGCGAAGAAGCGTGTTCGGCGTGTCTTTGGCTATAAAAATATACGTATGAAGTATACCCTGTTACGTTTTTTAGGGCTTTAACGTTCTAATGTATCTGCGGCGCTATAAAACTTGAACGTCAAGCTAAAAGCTTGTTTTTATGTGTACATCAAGACAGAATATTGATTGCAGAAATGGATTAGATGCTTAGTTAATATCCGTGTTTTCCTTTTTTTTCCTTGTAAGTAAACTAAGAAAGGATTAGTAAGACAATTACAGCGTAAAACGAATTTGTTCATTTCGATGACGTGATTTTTTGCTCGCAACTCTGACTTTTTAGCAGTCTTAATCATCGAGCAACATTTTTCCTTTTCGATTGATAAAGTGTTTCTAGAATCAATGAAAGGGCGAGAAAAACGTTTTATCTAAAGCCGTTCACGACAATGTTTACACTGTGAACAACCTGTGCAGAATGTCCGAACTCGTATCAAGCGACGATGTTTTCAATTCGTATTTTTGGTGGACAATATTTCTTTTGATTTTATGCTTTTAATCGATCGTTGCTTTTACTTTTTATGGCTAAATGTCGAGTATTGTATGTAAACAAAATAAATGGTAAACAATTATAAACCTGAGCGGCCTGTGTCGCGGCTACACATGTTTCTGAACAGATAGGTCCTTCGAGGCGGTTGTCATTAAAATTAGGCAATCTGTTCGCAAGCAAGATTGAAGATTTAATCCTTACATGGCTGCGTAACCTACTTCTGGTGTGTTCGAGTGATTGCACTCCTTCTACGGAGCTCGGAGCGTGAAGGTGACCCGCTGAGCTTCCAGGGCTAGAACACAGATGTCACGACTCTTGCATACAGGAATGCTGGTATAAATAGAGGCAAGGTCAAAGCAACTTGCGGCTGGCGTCGCAAATAGAACGCTTTAGTCCTTTTAAGTGTTGTATTCTCATTTAGATTCATTGATGACAACGAGATCCGTAAACGTACAGCTTGAGTCTAGTGGGAATTGGGATATTCTAATTCGATCAGCGACAACTTTGCATGTCAAAGTTTGCGTGGTTAGTTCTCAATCGGTTAACATGTTGATCATCCAATTCCAATGTCTTGTTTACTATGCTTCCAAATTTAACACGTTACACGACACGATAGGTATCTTGTGGAGTGGCGCCGCGTCGAGTAAATGAACGTTGTAAATCAGCAAAAACGGTACACGAGGCCACCGATCTGCTTACGGTGAAATTTTAATAACTTTAAACTTTCTACGGTGTCCGCGGCTGAGTCACGCGGTTCACTGTACTGCGCGCCGGCGGCGAGACTGCATCGATCCCTGATTTTTTGCCATTGTTGTCGAATCACGAATATCACGATTAAAACTCGAGTATTTTCAACCATGGGAACTTAGCGAAAGTCTGATTAATCAAACAAATTGTCCGGTTTTGAGAGGCTTTCTGATGACTTCCGTACTGACGTTACCTAACAGTTTTATGGAGGTATTTATGGCTGTACGTGTTCGTGGAGCGTGGTTGCTACTTAATATTGGTATTTTCGGGCGCCACCGCGACTACTCGTGCTTGCCTAAATGCCAAATGTGGCCAGACTAGATCAATATTTTCGTTGCGTCACACAGGAACTTGTTAAAAGAAGCCGTGCATTCAACGCACAAGATTAAGTACGTATTTTGTAAGAACCCCTGAACGAAGCAAGTCTTTCTAAGGTCGTTCCGCGGCCATTTTGTTTTAATATGTCACCATATGGCGCCTGTAATCGTATACGGGAAGTTTTTATGGCGCCCACCAAACAGACTCTTACTCACGCCTTGTATGGCAACGAGAGTGACATACCGACAAGACCGTTAATGCTGGTATAATCTACAATAGCGCTGATTTGTGCGACAGATGGTCAAGAGTTGTGTGGAAGGAATTTGACCTGAGGAACGGGTGAGCTAAACTTGTCTGAAATAGATTCTATTTGAGACTGCTAGTCTACCTACAACTACGTTGAAAAGTGCGCTGGAAGATACATAACGGTATAAGACTAGCTCTGAGTTTAGAGGCTAATTCACCGGCTAAATATACAATAGCTATTAGTGCTAGAGTTTGGATTCAAAACACGATGAATCAAGAAATCGTGCATGACGCACTGGTTTCGGAGTAACGAACTTGTGTGTCATTTTTCTTTTAAATATTTTTCCTTAATTCAGAAAGTTTTGTAAACATTGTTAAGTAGGTTTTTAGCAATGTGTTACGCGGTGTAAGTAGGGTTCACATTTAATTTCATCATAATTTATTCTGCTGTCATGACTGATGTCATAAGGTAGTCCTTAAAGAATAAAAAAAATGCCAGAGAACTTAAAAAGTTTACATTATCACTATTATCAAGAAACTTTTAGCAATGTGTTACGCGGTGTAAGTAGGGTTCACATTTAATTTCATCATAATTTATTCTGCTGTCATGACTGATGTCATATATTAAAGAATAAAAAAAATGCCAGAGAACTTAAAAAGTTTACATTATCACTATTATCAGGAAATTTGCATGTGCTAAGTTGTAAGACTTGCAAGTACAAAACTGTATTCGGTGGTTGGTGGTTGCAAGCGCTAAATAGGTACGTTAGCTACAAGATGCATCGTCTATGTTAGCATTTTACTGGTATCTACAGATTTACAAATTATAATAATAAAGGAATACTTTTCGCTTTGCAAGTTTTGCTAACGGCGTGTATCCGTGTTATTGCAATCTTACACACGCAACAATTAATTGGAAAGTGCATAGCAAATGAGTTTTAACACGATGTTTTTTTGCTGTGAAATTGTCCGCGCCGAATTACACTGAATATTAATTAGTTGTTTAATAATTTACTAATCATGCAACATGAACTTTCATAAACGAAATAACCCGAGAGAACTTTATACGTTGCTCATTTCATCGGTCATCGTTATTATCGTCGTATATTATGGTCGTTTAACCACCTGGTTACCCTGAATTTGCTAAACGTGGCACTGGATTTTTGAATTCATGTGCTCTGCCTACCCCTCATGGGAACACAGGCGTGAGAATATGTATGTATGTATCATTATTATGTAGTCTCCAACTTTTTGCAATCTTTGTCTAAAGATCAGCTATTAGAAAAAACTCGAGCATAAACAGACTTCATAATTTCAAAACTTCCAGCGCAGTCTGATTAAGTTTATTAAGTTGACGCATGCGCGCTGGGCGCAGCAATGCGAGACGCGCGAGATACCAACACCAAAGGCGAAATAACTGTTTGCACCAGGGTTGTCACTTTAATCTAAAAAGCAAAAAAAATGTGCTGACGCCCTTGGCTGATGACGAATGAAGTTAAATTATATTTTTTTATTCCTTTTCTTCGCTTTGCTTCTTTTGAGGTTTATTTTAAATGCGTACTGAAAGAAAAATACAGCCTATTTCAGGAATCGAACAACATTAATTGTATTGATGCTTAGACCTGTATCTACCTATGTAAATTATAAATATTATACTCGTAATAGCTACGTTGTGCTGTGTCGATACAAGTAATAAAATATAGACACAAGTCGAGAAACCTCAGAGCACCTTGCAGTGGGTCAAGGTACATTGGTAGTGGAGTCATATTTCTAGGTTCGCCTCACAAGTAGAGCTTCATATTGTAATATTTAAGTAAGTAAGTATATTACTGAAATACTAGGTCTGAGTATATATTTAATTATTTATACAATTGAGTAAGTGTATACAGTCATTTCAAATAGATTGAGTCTTTTTCTAATGATATTTTTTAAAATTGTATCTATTAAGAAATTGTATTTTCGAACAAGTACAAATGTAGGTGGGTAAACGTAAAATTACTATTCGTTTTTTGTAAAAACGGGCAATAGGTACTCAGCATGTGTCAAAGCACATAGTGCAACGACGATGATTTGATTTTTTTTAACCGACTTCAAAAAAGGAGGTATTCAATTCGGCTGTATTTTTTTTTTTTTTTTTTTTTTTTTTTTTTTTTTTTTTTATCATTTTTTTTTTTTATGTATGTTACCTCAGAACTTCTAAACGGGTGGACCGATTACGATGATTTTTTTTTTGTTTGATTGGAAATGGCTTCCCATTGGTCCCATTTTAATTTCATCAAGATCTAACTAGTAGTTTTTGAATTATCCTTAAAATAAAATAAAAATGTATGGGCATTCGGGAATTTTAGTCCAAATTTACATTTGTACATACTTATATACCTACAGACAATCACGCCTGTATTCTTAAATGTGGTAGGCAGAGCACACAAAACGCTACATAGACAAAACTATGTCTATGACACGCTTCGTGGCCACTTCTAGCACATTTTTTGTAGGTTTTGAGTTTGCAGGTATAATTGTGACAGGTTGCTAGCCTGTTGCCTAAAATTTACTTTAACCTATGTCCTTAGTCACCTCTTGCGACATCCACGGAAGAAATGGAGAGTATTTTTATGTGTATTCGCTGATTACTCGAAGACGCCTGGACCGATTTGGAAAATTCTTTTTTTGTCTGAAAGGGTATAGTTTCCAGGTAGTCCGATTGTCAGCATATCTTGACCTGATGATGGAATATGAGGGAAATCGAGGGCAACCCTCAAATTTTATAGGCACGGGTAATGTTTTTAGTACATTTTTCAAAGCTACACCAGTATTTACGCTTGGCAGTAAAAAAACATGACTGAGCTGATGATGAAAGGTCAACTCCTTAATTTTTAGGAGTTAAAGGATATTGTTTTCGATACTGAATGCACCTGCAGACTGAAAATTATAGTTTCAGTAATTAGCCAGGCCTGCTGCTTCTCAAGCGTTGCATTTCTGCTAATGCTCGTTCATCGTGGGGTTTACTTAACAGTTTAGAGGGTTCTAAATCAGATAGTGCTATTCCTTCTAAAGCCTTGAATCTGCTGAGAGCTACGGCGTATACCTACCTGACCTTTAGTAAATATGTACATAAACAGAAGTTTCCTTTCAGGATAAAGCTAATTTGAAGTCGGTTTTTTTTTGTTTAAAATTATTAATTAATAAAAAATAATGTTGAAGAAGTATTCAATGCTACAAAAGTGATTGTGACATTTTACATTGCAAATTTTAACAAACAAGATGAGACGGGTCGCTTGCTGTTAGCACCTACTCAATTTAATACAATTGGTAAAGTGGATTGTAGTAGGTAATCTAGAGCTATGGCGGAACGCTTAACGTAGGGTATTCGTTGTGAATACTATTCTGATAGTGGATAATAAAATCTTAGTTCGGATTTGTGCTTGATTGTTCTTTTTCATCCAAAAATACTGGATGTAACGAAGCAGTTTAACACCCTCTTACATTGCTATTTTAGGTGTCAACTCTGTTTTATTTATTGCTGTAACGTTCTGAACTTTTGACGTTTCTCCCTCAATTATAGTTTATTCAACGTGCCAACCCTATAGCTCTTCATTGATCTGGGTTCGTTCCATTGTCTAGCCCACTGTGTTCCTTTGTTTACAATGAACTAGATCCCATTTCTTTCTATTATGTTGTTTAGCTGTTTACACGTTATGAAAACCCTAATTCGATTGACGGTAGTGCTACCTGCTTAGGTAGACATTTTAGGAATTAAAAACATTCAATTAAGTTGACAATCTATTATTCTTTACTCGTCACATTCTATAGGTTTACTTATTTTTTTTTGAGTATACTCAAAAAATATAGCTAGCTACTTACATAAGTAAACAAATGACCTAAGATCGCCTAATACAGTGTTAGTAGGTACATCTAATAAAAATATTTTTGATACTTCACTGATGCTCTACAATACAAGTAAAGTAAAGTTTTGTTATTACTACATTAAATTAACGATTACACAATTAATTCCAGTTAACTTTGTGTCGTCTCAGTAACTTACCGCTGTTTACTCGTTGTTGGCCTCAGTTCTCGGAATTCCAAAAGCAATATGCAATCATAACATGACAGAAATATGATCATGTCGATGTGATCAAATATTGAAGTGAACAAACCCGTTCTCGCCGTGCATCCATACAGAATACAGCAAGTTGTACGCCATTAATTTAGTCAAGAATGTTTTAAAACAAAACTTTCGGGTATTTAGAAGGAAAAAAATAAAAGTCTAAAACAGATTAAGAGCGCATGAATACTATGCATAGGTGTACAGTTGTACGCTAAGGCACAATGTGATACAAATTCGGACAATCACACAAAACGACTAGGCTCGTAATTCTGCCAAAATTAACACCTTGAACTATCTTGTATGTTATATTATAGTTACTTACTGCTAAAGAAAGAAAATATATTTTCAGTCTATTGGGCAGGCAAGACGCTTTATTCAGTTACCTTCCTTGAATAAAAATCAGGCAAAGATGATTGCCCTCCCGCCGCTCGCTGCTTACAGGACGTTCTTATACACAACACAAGTGTCAACAACAATGCCTCGTTGATTTGGTATTCCACGCGTGATACCGTCTAATTTATTGGCGGGAATTGCGGGCTTTGCTATGGTTTTATTTTTTTAAGTAAACTGTTCTGCTATTTTTACGTTTTTATTCATAATAAATTGAAATTAAAAAATTAAAATCCCACCCATCCCTGTTAGGTATTTAACAAACGCCGGGGTAGGTTCGTTTACAAAGTCAATATTAAGAGCATTTAGTTGGTCCAGATATTTCTGAGTCCTTGTAATGATCTGGGTCTGGCTGCGGCCCGGTGCGGCTCCTGATGCCCTTCGTCAGCCTCCAAACTCGGCCACACTGCGGCTGGTTCTTCCGGAACATGCTGTCCTTCAACCGCCACCCGTAATCCCAATAGCTAGTTTCAGCGAAATAATACTTATCTTCAGGATTGATGTGGTTCCTGTGGTTGATGTAGACTTCCCTTCCATACACGGGTATGTCTTTATAAAGGATCTCAGTCAGTTTCGGATCCACGGGCCGCATGATGGGATCCGGCGACAGATCGGTATCAGGGCGCGCTAATCTCGGTTCATCTTTGGGATCCCCGAGTCCTACATCGACTAGGGAATGACCTTTTCGCATTGATTCTATGCCCGGGATGGTTTTGGCGTCTCTGATTGGAATGCGACGGCGGTTGTAGCCGGAGGAGACGTGATCCCGAGTTATGGCTGCAAGCCCTCCCTCCATGTTTCCCTTGATGACATCGATGTCTGTGATGCCTTTCTCCTCGCGATCGAGCGTCGCCGCTTGCTGCAGCTGCTCTTGGTGATGAAGATTCCATCTCAATCGGAGCTTCGAAGTTTTCTCGTAACTTTCGACAAGGAACTTTATAATTGCCGGGTTCGTAATATCAACTAGCGGCATGGTTGCTCTAATAAAATATAAAAATAAATGTTTAAAAAGAAACCTAACCAGTAAGTAACTTTTTAAAAAACGCTGCGTCACTGCCCTATTTTTTTTTGGGACGGACAGTCGGACCAGGTCGGACAGAAGTACCACAGAGGTTATAATTAAAGAACTGAATGTCTCGAAAGTAATTACTTTGTTAGAGATACGCTATGTTTACTAACAAGGTGGAATACAAATTAATGTTAATAAGTCCATGTGTACCTCCAAACAGTTAAAGCATAATTTGATATGGTCTAAATACTAGGTAAATACTCGACAGCATCGTAAAGCAAGCAGGGTGCGGCCTACATTTTCATTATTTATTTGGAATATGGTCTACAGTTAGATACAATTTTAATTTTGGAAGTTCCATAGCAGAGCTCTTCTATCGACAAGGATTTTATTGACATGCATATTGTAATTCATTGGGACACTCGTAGGCGTATGCAAGTTAAGTAAACCGATTTACAGTTAACCAACCGCCTTGAACATTGCGTAGTGGATTTTTTAAACAATGGCATACTTATAGTTCCTACCATGTAAACATGGTGACTAATAAAGATAAACAACTAGCTGCTTAAACAATGGTGGAGCCAAATTAGTCATCAAAGGAAACAGTTTAACCGTGCCCTTTTCTAGAACTTTTTCCGAAGTAAATGCCCTTTTTATGAGGATTTATAGGGTTAATCATGCATGGTCGGATGGGTTTGATGGCTCATGCGTTTAGTATGTGACGATGACTCATCCCTTTCTTTGTGGGAACTGAACAAAAGCCCATTGATTTCGGTGATCAGTCACGTTGAGAAGAGCCGTTGTTACAATTTAGGCTGTATTGCTGCGTTTGTACTTTTTATTGAGGTCGTAAATTTACAGTAGAAATTTAAAGGAGGCAATTTTTACGTAGCAGACACTGTAGTTACAGATAGTTTCGTAATTACTTTCGAACATGCCACTGTCCAACGTTAAAAGCAAGAGATCTCTTAGGGATAAGTCCAGCTTTGCACTTTAACTCCTTGTTTGTAAAATTCCTGTACTATGTACCTAGTCCCGAGTGTTAGTGTAGTTTGCTTAAAACATCGTTCCAAACCGCAAAATACATATGTAAATAGAAGCATAGGTATTGCGACATAGTTTTCCTTCCCATTACTTAGTAAAATATTAAATGTGATGCTTGCAAGTATTTATTGTGGTATTTTTTCTATTTCAGATAACAAAATGGCCTGCTCAGTAGACGCTCCCTCCCTGAAGGACCTTCCCAAGGTGGCCACAGACCTCAAGAGCCAGCTCGAGGGCTTCAACACAAGCTGCTTGAAGGACGTGGACACGAATGAAAAGATCGTGCTGCCATCTGCTGAAGGTGTGCTAACTTATTTTTATAATGAAAATTTCTATTTTTTTTTCTATAAAGAAAAATAAATCGTTTTAATATGGATTTAATATGGATCATTATAAGTGTGAATAGAGTCAGGAAAACAGTTTATAAAGATACTTTTGGTAGGTTATAGATAATTTTGTATAAGGTTTTTTCGTGTCACTTTGTCCTATTTGAATCACTAGCGCCATCTGTTACGTATTATGGTAAACTAACCATAACTACGCATCTACTTGGTTGCAATCTTGTACCTGATGTTTTGAATTGGAAACAGACATAGCACAAGAAAAGCAGCATTCGGTGCTACTACAAGGTTTAGAGCAATTCCAAACGTCCTCTTTGAGGAAAACAGACACCATTGAAAAAGTTGTACTTCCGAACGCTCTAGGTACTTCGAATGGCTGACTGCGTTACCAATCTTTACTAAAGTTTAATACACTTACGGCCACAGCTTACCTACGATGTTGTGCGATGATTTGTTTTGCTTCTTTGAAAAGCTTACTAATAGCAGGAAACTTTGTGAATGTTGATTTTGTTCTCTTTTTATTATCATTTATCACCCATGTAGACAAACGAAATAATCATGCTTCTCTTTCTAATCTAACCATAACACGATAAAAAGAGAAGTTACTTATAAGTTATAACTTACCTACCTCATTTCAGTTAAATAAATATACAGTCCTCGAAATCTAATTTGGCAAGATTCTAAGAAGTGGGGTAATATTTCGCATCGCTTTTCCATGGAACTGCAAAATTTTGCCAAGTTAAATGCCGAGGACTATACCATTTTCATCAATAATCTTTAAAAAAAGCAATCATCGTAACATTAATGTTTGTAATTGTTTGTGTAGATTTTTTGTTTGAAATTTGAAGACACCTAGGAAACGGCTTTCCCCAATAAAATTAATATTAAAATATTAAAACCCATTTTAGTATCAAACATGTATTACTTGATTTTGAATTTTGTAAAATGCTATCTGTGGTGCAGATTTTTGAATTTTTAACCCTGTAATACATGTTGGCCGAGCCTAGTTGGTCGAACGGAGGCAAGCGCCAACGTGTATGCAAAGCATTTGCCATTGTTTGCCACGACTCGCTGTCACTTGTGATTGTGATCACTCGTTGCACTTCGGAACGCTGTGGGTTTTTTGTCACAAATCAAAGGCGCTCGCGCGCACTCGTAGCGCTTGGCTTGTGTCGGTTTGCTTAACATGTGGACGCTATTAGCCAACTGCACGCGAGCGCCTTTGATTTGTGATGAAAAACCGACAGCGTCTCGAAGTGCAGCACATGATCACGAGTGACAGCGAGTCGTGGCAATCGGTGGCAAATGTTTTCTATACACGTTGGCGCTTACCTCCGTTTGACCAACTAGACGAGCGTCGCCGAGCAATGGCAAGGCAACGCAAATGAACTGTCTAGACGTTGGTATTGGCGTATACTCGTCAAGGCTCGGCCAACATGTATTGCAGGCTTTAAAAGAATAACAAGGCACTCGAAACAAATGGCGGTAAATATGCTGTTTTGTTTATGGTTTACAGATGTTGCCAAAGAAAAAACTCAAAAATCCCTCGTCGACGGCATTGAGAAGTTCGATGCTACCAGGCTGAAACACACAGAGACACAGGAAAAGAATCCGCTCCCGGATAAAGATGGTATGATATTATACTTTTTTTTTAATGCACTGTTTATGCATGCGCGCGCTAGTCACATGCTACTGTCGCGCCACAATAATAACTTGTAATATAACTTATAATCATATAATTTATTTTTCACTTCTCATGCTCTTAAAGTGATTCTTTAGTCCCTACATAGCGGGCCTAAAACTCCTTTTTAAGCTCTAGGGGCTAAAGTAATATTTTTTTAATTGGCCTTAGAAACCTCTTAAACAGCCAGTCACCGTGTTTGTGAACGTAGGATTATCGCCATTTTTATAGACATAAAAATAACCTCAAAATGTCAATGAGGCTATTTCTACGTCTTTAAAAATGGCGGTAATTGTTACTCTGCCAAAAAAACTTTTAAAAGTGATTTAACTTTGCAAAACACGATTATTTTTTACGAATAATAATTTATTTCATTACAATAATTATCAACACATTTTATTATGCATAGTGTAATAATAATAAGCTTAAAAATAGGTTAAAGTTAAAATCTGTTGGCTAAATATGCAATCATTCAAAGCGTCACTTTACAAAAAAAAAGTAAAAGAAAAGAAAAACCGCGTTTTTTTTAAAAAAATTCTTAAGTTAGATTAAAACATATTTGTACATGGAAAGCTTTGTTGTAATCAGTATTGTAATTTTTTATATAACAGAAAGAACGTCGTTTTTTTCCTCGCATTCAAAGTGAAAAGTAGAGTGTTTAACGCGAGACTAAACAACCATAATGACACTCGAACTATAGCCACCCTCGCTATGCTCGGATGTCTAAATATCTCGTGACATTATGGCTTGTTTTAGTCCCTTGTTGAACAATCTACTATAAATTTGGAGCTTAACACTTTTGTTTTTTTTTTCTTGTTATTTTAACTGCAGCACAGGATATCTCAGGAGTCAATAATAATTCTTCGGCAATTAATAGGTCTGTTAATTACTGCTACCATCTGCCAACGGATTATTGTCGATTTTTGAAATACGCTGGCTGTATACAATAATAACTATTGATTTAAATACATCATGATATTAAAATTTAATCTATATTTTGATTTTATTGAATATTAAGCCCATTTGGCAAAGACGAATATAGCAATTTTTTTATAGTGCATTAAATCATAACAAAAGCTTTTGTCATTGTAAAAAGGAATATTGCATGTAAATATGTGTTTTTTAATTGGCGTTTATATGCAGTTACGCTTTATTATATTTTTGCGTTGCACCGTTTGCTTATGCCAGTTGTGGCAGCGGAGAAGGCGCATCAAAATTTTCTGGAAGGCGTTGAACACTTCGACAAGGCTCAGATGAATCACGCTGTCACCGAAGAAAAGAACCCATTGCCGCCACAAGAAGGTTTCTGCTTTGTTTATAATTCCCGCTACTGTATTCTATACATTCACAATATGACAGGTTGCAGAAGCTTCGAAAAGCTTCACGCATTAAGTATAGTCAACAAATTCCATTTTACTTCTAAACCCACAGTTTTTTGTGTCACAATATGGCTTAACTTGTGGTTACATTTTTGTGACTTACGAAGTTAGTTATTATTACTGCTTATTTGTATCAGTATCACGTTACATGAAATTTATTGACGTGACAACGTCTTAAATTAGGTTGAGCTGGGAGTCCCTTATGAAAAAGTGTAACGTTCGGTAACGTTACGATGACGTCATACTATTTTATGCGTCCCATTCCCAGCAAACCAATTACGTTGCAGAAAGTTTATCAGAATTTCAACTTCATTTCTAAGCCTTCGATAGCTCAGTTGGTATAGCGGTCGCCTCTGAACCCATAGTTCGCTAGTTCAAATCCGGTTCGAAAGAGTTCTTTTTGTATTTTATTTTTTAGTGCATTAAGTGCTATAAAATATGTTAATTATATTAAAATATTGAATGAATATACTGTAGTAATTCATTAAAAATAAAATTAAATAAAATTAAAAAAAAACTTTTGAAAAATGGAAGCATTCCATCAGTATTTTCTTATGACGTACGGTAAGTCTTTAAGTTAAGATGTCAAATCGTATAGGACATAAGGTAGCCTAGGCCAGCCTGGGTTGTGTGAGTTCACGGGTTTGCCGCTAGATGGCGTTGAAATTAATTTAAAATAATTGGTATACGAGCTTAAATGATTTAATTAAAAGAAAAAGTATAAAAATATACCTCTAAATTGCGACGACACGTTTGAATATGCTGTAGTAATTTATTTATTAAATTAAACGTTTAATATATGTAAGGGTAGACCCGTCCCTTATGATGTTGTTACTAATAGATATATGTCTGAAATAAAATTCAATTTGGATAGCTTCACAATTGTATTTAGAAAAATATGTACAAAACAAAAACAATTAAAATTATAAACAACTAACTTAAAAAATAAACTTAAATCTTCTGTTTTACGGTTTTGTAATTTGTTCTTCCCTACCTTGGCAAAAGAAATAGTTGAGTAATGGCTTCAATTACGTTTAAAACATCGTCTCTAAACATCTAATCTATGCACCCCCGAGGTATGGTTTCGTTTCCTCGCTGTATCGCAATGCTGATGCGTTGAGCGAGGTGGCTGCCAGCTCTTCGGCCTCCGGTTGCATCAACCAGCCGCTTGGAGAGCTCTTTCATTAAGTTGGTGGCGCTGGAACCCCAAGGAACTAAGGTCTCGACTCGGAATGGTAAAAAAAGGTATTCTGGGCCGAATATTCCTTCTTCCTACTATACGAATGAATATTCACTTTAAAATTATTTTACCACTCAAAGTCGTTGTCACGTAAAACTTTCGCCCGTATACCGACTTTACAGGCAACCAGTTTTTTTTAAGTATTTTTATGGCAACCCTTATCTTTGAAAAACTGGGTACAAGTCAATTAAAGCATATTCTAAGTTACGATAAAAAAAAAAACTAAATTCAGTCTGATATTGATAAATTACTGCTGCATTTAACATTAAACTACCGTGAGACTCACTCATCTTATAAAACACGGATAACTCACGTAATAAATCGAGTCTAAACTCGATTTATTACGTGAGTTATCCGTGTTTTATAAGATAAAATTACTGCTGATCTATAAATGCATGTATTGTCTGTGTAGACCTGAATAGAACAATCACTAAATCACAAGACAACTCGCATGTGTTCAATTTGAAGTCGTGCCTTAAGTAGCTTGTCCAGTTTTATTTAGGAGACTATTGTTGTAGAGATAGAAACTATTATGGACATCGAGATAAATGACGGAGCTGCTCAAAGATCGTAATGTAATTCACAATTATTAGGTGTTGATAATATTTCGAAGAAGACAAGAATATTTCTTCTCTTTCACGATCGATACACATCTGTTGAGTCCTCTGACAGTAACACCTTATAATGATTTTGTTAATATAATAAAATTTCTTTTCCACCAGCAATTGAGGCGGAAAAAGAAAAGAACAAGTTCCTGAACGGCATCGAGAACTTCGACCCCACCAAGTTGAAGCACACGGAGACTTGCGAGAAGAATCCGTTGCCCACCAAGGACGTCATCGAGCAGGAGAAGACTGCCTGAGCGCTATCCACTACTCTCCTTCCTAACTATATCTCGCCTAGTATCGCTATTTTAAACGTCGATGTAAGTTAAATAAGTAACAGGCCCGTTTACGCTGTTCTTTTCTCGCAGTCTTCCCTTCAAACTACACGTCTTAAAGATTTATTGTAACCAGCAGAAAATTACAGAATTTTAATTGTAGACTGAAGAATGGATGTAAACTGGTTCTTATCATTAGAATTTAAGAACCAAAATTTCTATTTCACTTCTTAACTTTTTATTTATATAATGATTGTATTTTATGAGCATTTTACTGTTTAATTTATTTTGAAGTGAATTATTAAGTATTAATATCAAGTACTGATTTTATTTAAGTTGAGAACAAAAGCTTGGCGTTTGCGTTCTCTGTTTAGTAAAGGATTTATTATTTAAGTACCAATGAAATCCATGCATCATTATGTATGTAAAGTGGCTCTGGTCAATAAAATATTATTAGAATTAGAATTTCATGTCACGTATGATTAAATTTTTTACTTATTTCACAGTTGATATGATGTTAATTTTTAATGTCAAATTTATTAAGAAGTAAGTGAATAAGTATCATCGAAAATAGTGTACTGTATGTAATTGTAATTGCTCAACCGTGTGTGAATTTACGGAATAATTACTCTTATTATCAAATGCGAATGATCGTTTCAGGTGATACATTTTTATAACTCGTATACAAAACAATTAATTTTCAATTTTATAGTATGCTGTAACAATAAACCATTTTACCGAAATTTTGTATGTTTTTACAGACGGTGCTTTTTATAAATACAAATTAAAACGTGACTTGTATTTTATTTATCCACATCCTATTTCCATAAAATTACATATTTGTCCTTTCGACCTGCAGTTTACAGTTTGAAAATATTTTAACTGTCGATAGAATCGAGCATTTCATTTATTTTAAATAATGTGTTTGTGCAAACAACTCTGTTATATATGTATATTGTCGTATTTAGACAGACTTAAGTAATTAATTTAAAATTACCTATTGAATCAGTATACACATAAAAAAAAGGATACACCAGTGATTTTTTTAATTTACTTAGCTACCCTTACTAACTTTAAAATAAATGAAATCTATAAACTTAACCCCGGAAGTCAAAAATACAGTACATTCCAGTTTCTATTATTTCAACATCTGAAAATTATGATAATAAGAAAGATAATTTGAATAAACATCTATAAACAGTTCTAAGACGAACAAATGGTTAAAATATTTTTAAGTATTTTTTCTAACGCGGTACTTTTCTTTATCGTAATTCATTATTCACCCATGTTCTTGGGTAAATCGATTCCACGGTAACATTGCCGGGATACCAAAGACAATGACAATATTTATTTGTTATTGGCTACACTAGCAAAAATATTAATGTAACTTTTATTTGAATTTTTAAGATTTTAACATTCCACTTTTAATAATTTGATGTTGAAAATTAAGAAACTTTTAATTACTATTTTACGTACGCTCATAACCACTTGAAATCACTTGAAACAGCCTGAGAACTTAACATTATTTATGGTCAAACTTAAACTCAAACCCTACACTCCGCTCAAACGTCTCTGGCTTTCAGTGTTGCCAACTTAGTGGATTTACCACTAAATCTAGTGGTTTTGGCACCCCAGTTAGTGGTGTAAATTTGCATTTAGTGGCTGGTGGTTTTTTTTAGTGGATTTTGTCAGAGGATTTTTATCTAAAATTGCTTACGCTATTTTTCATTGAGACACATTTTTATGCTAGAAGATACCTTTTCATTCCACAATCGATGAAAATATTTTAGTGGGAAATTTAGTGGTTTCCAGATTTTGAACAGTTTAGTGGTTTTCTGGTGGTTTTGGAAGAAAATCTGGTGGGGAGCTAGACTAACCGTTGGCAACACTGCTGGCTTTAGTGCATTGTGGTAGGGGTAACATTGTCACAAAAATGCTATTTTGATTTTGCTTCCCGCCGGCCTCTGACGGTTTGCATTTTGGCACGTGCGATTTTCATTCAGTTTTTCTCCAAGATACATTTCCGTATTAACTTATTGCAGCGTAAATACTGATGCTGACTGTTGGGATAAACTATTTCGGTAAGTCTTTCAATAATTTACTAATGACGCGCGTTCGATTGTAAATTTGCACGTGTTGTATATCGTAGACTGCAAAACAACCATTTGCCAATGCCAGTCAATAGCTACGATATGGATTTTAATTAAGCTGATTGCAGTTTTGTAAATACATTTCGGTTATTTCGGACGTTTTTTGCGTTTGCGATGGCGAAGTTTGTGTTTTTATCGGCAACGTCATTTGTTTTTGTTTACCAGCAGATCGTTAGCCGTGTTGATAAAATGTCGCCTTCACCGATACGGTGCCGCGGGCCGTGGAAAATCCATAAGCGCTCATCGGAGCCCGACCGCTGGTTGGACGAGATGGGGTTTTTTAGGAAGCACACGGCTCGTGACTCCAGCTGCCTCTTTCGGGCAGTTTCGGAGAATATCTACAATACGCAGCGGTACTTCCATAAAGTCCGTCTGGATTGCGTTGAGTTCATGGCTTCTCAAAGACATCTGTTCGAAGGGGTAGAACCATTTTGTTGTTCTGTTAATTTTATTTTGTCCATTCCCAACCCTGACCCTAATGTGAGTGTTTTATGTTGTAGTCATTGACTTGTCCTTTTGAAAACTATCTTAAAGAGATGTCCAACCCTTCAGAATGGGGTGGCCTTATTGAAATATCTGCCATGAGCCATTTGTATAGGTAAGGTTTCAATAATTACCATCTACCTGCAATTGTTTTTTGTATCTACCTACAGATTTAAAAGTAAATTGTTTCTTGGCATGTTCATTCCAGACGTGATTTTGTGATTTTTGAAGCCAACAAAGGCCCACAAACAAAAATTTGCAATGGTTACGGAGACTCCATTTTTTTGTTCTATTCCCCCGACACCAAACACTTTGATGTGGTGTACACCAAAGAGTTCATTAACACATCATCATATTGCCAATGTAAGTTATACTTTTATATTCACTGACTCACACTTTATCTTAATCATCCTAAATCCTATTCTTATTTCACTATTTGTTTAATTTAAAAACTGTTTAATTAGCTTATATTTTTTTGTTCCATTATTATTTTACAATGCTGTGATGAGTTGATTATTACAATTATAGCTCTTGTCTATGAGATTCTTTATGATGGAGTGTACCAGTTGAAAGACTTGTCTTATGCGGTCGACAAGATGCTCCACGACAAGATTCCCACAAATCACATAGAGTACTTTATGTCTGAGAATGTGGAACGGCGTAAAAAGCAGAAGGAGAGAGCCAAAATATTCATAGAAGCAGCGAACGATGATGACAAAGATCGGCCCAGCAATGCAGTTGCTCTGAAATGCAAGCATCACACGGATGATCTGGAGAGGCCCAGCCTGCTAAAGGAATCTTTGAGCATCTTCGTGTTCAACCGAAGCTTGATCCAGCTAGAAAATGTTTGTATGAATTGCCTGAATGTTAACAGCGCAAAGGATTTGCTCGACAATGGTATTACTCCATTTCCTTACAAGGTGGCCAAGGCCTTGGACCCTGACATATACAGGAATATAGAATTTGATGTGTGGAGCGAACTCCGGAGAGGTATTAGACCTTACTGAGTGTGTAACAATCATGTTGTTCCAATAAACATGTTGGTGTGGTTTTGCAGAGTTGCGTTACGGTGCAAGATATTCTGATGGGACAACACTGCAAGTGGGAGTGAAGTGTTATTGCAGGATGCGGTCAGATCAGCCTGACCCGTATCACTGTCACATCCAAGAGATGCGCCCGGATGGAGGCCCATGTCTGGTGTTTATTGAGGAACTCGGAGAGAAAAGAGTGGTGAACTTTGAGCAATTGGAGCCCCTGCCGTTGTCTGAAGCCAGGCCCTGGGCGCCCCCGTA
This sequence comes from Adoxophyes honmai, assembly GCA_005406045.1. Lineage (NCBI taxonomy): Eukaryota > Metazoa > Arthropoda > Insecta > Lepidoptera > Tortricidae > Adoxophyes > Adoxophyes honmai. The sequence goes on along the minus strand of BHDV01004106.1, from coordinate 3,969 downwards.
CCGTTACTCCCGGGCTAGCGCTCACATGCCTACCCTTAGCCAAATGTTGCAACAAATAGGTTCCGTATCTTTGTCTTATTTCTAAGATAACTTCAGAAATTCAGCTAGAGATTTAGCTTAATGGGAAAAAAATACAATGCAAATAATACATAATGTTTATGTTCTGTTAAACTAAATATTATTCTTTTGGTAATTAACTTAATGTCCATGTGAATTCCTTGTTTTACACTTACAAATTACATAATTTGTAAAAATGTTGCCAACATAATTTTGTTCTAATTTCATTGCCCAACTGTCACATTCATATAATATTAATAGATATTAGTAGATTTTATGACAAAATTTTACAGACTTGCAACAAACTAACTTCACAGAAACTTTTCATTACCCACTCCTATTCTTTGTTCTAAACTTTCACCTCATTTTACGGCATCCAGGCAGCATCACTCGCAAGCAGGGTCTGAGCAAAGCTCGCAAGAAGGATGAGCCCAAGAGCCCTGAAAAGGCCCCGAAGGCCACCAAACTGCAGTGGAAGGAAGAGAAAACCCCGCCCCCCGAGACTGATATAACACAATTTGAAAGTGACATTAACTTCACAACATACCAACATTTGGATTTTGCTAACTTCCAACCATTACCTGTTAGTCTGAACAATTTTAATGTAGTATCCTGTAGGTTTAGGTGTTCATTTAATTTATAAGCAAGTCACATGTCACACCCATGTTTTTTTAAGGCGATTTGTTAATGATTCTAATTAAATTGACGTCTGGAGTCTTGGTTTTTTTGTTCTTTTGTCCTCGTTCTTGTGTCAAAAGGGTGTCTGAATGGAAGTGAAGTGCTTATAAATTGGTAAAAGCAGTATGGTTGCCATATCGTAGCTATTTAGTCTGTAGTTATAGATACAATTGTAGTTTGAGTCGAGTAGTTAGTGCTGGTAGTATTAGGTGGTTGTGCAGGTTTTAGTCATAGTAAAAGTTATAAAAAGCTCTCCTTGGACTTGTCAATAAATGCTTTGTTGTCAAATTCACAGAAGTGTGCCACTTTTTGTTTTTAAGTGATTGGTCAAGTGGGTATTTACAAACAGAAACTTGCCTTGTTAAACTGGAGGGATGAATTAAAGTACATTGACTCTAATTACTCATAAATTTAACTTGAGTTTGATTTGTGGACTAGGGGTTTATATTATTTTTAGTACAGTCCCCAAGATCTGACTTGCTAAAATGTTAAGTAGTGGGGTATGTTGTAGCAGCAACAGAAGAGCAATCTATTTAGCTCACCTATTGTGCTTTATTATTATGAAGCAGTTTGGTGACAGACAGACAGACGGACAGTAAAATTATAGCAATAGTTTCCCATTCTTACCAAATTTTCTATCTATAACCAGTTAAAACTACTAGAGAAGAGAAGGAAAATGACATAATGAAGTGTCACTTTCTATCTGAGGTCATTGGTGAGAGAGTAAAGTTAGGGACTGGGGGCGTTCAAGTATTACGTAACGCAATTTAGGGGGAGGGGGGGTCTCGCAAAACCTTACGATGCGTTACTATGGCGGGAGGGGGGGTCCAAACAACGCGTTACGTAACATTGTTTTTTAGTAAAAAATTAGAGAATAAAATTTTCCCAAGTTAGCAACCTTTCATATTTTAGACTTTACGGGGAACCCCTCAACTGTGTACGTCACTTTTATTCATTTTTCAAAGGTTGCAACACCTTTCGTTTATGTTTTACGGGGAATTCCCCGACAGTGTTGTACCCATGCCATTGTTATTTTGTTTTCGTTGTTAGTACTCCCTAATGTTTGCATATTGCTATGTATGTTACTTTGCGCAACATAAATTTTCAGTGGTAAAAATGGTCGTGTGTGTTACGTAACGTTCAGTGATGGGGGCGGGGAGGGGTTTGCAGAAAACGTTACGGCGCGTTACATAGGGGGGAGGGGGGGGGGGTCGAAAATCTTCAAAAATTGTGTTACGTAATACTTGAACGCTCCCACTGTGTATCTGTTTTTTCTTATTAGGTTTAGGTTTAGTTGGGTGCTTTTTATTTTTACAAGCTGCTGGTAAACCGTAGAACTAAAAAGAGTATGTACTTGCTTTTATAGAAGACACATTGGTTTTTAGTTACGTTGAAGTCTGAGTTATTCAAAGCCTAGAAAAAACTTTGGTTTAGTAGAAGCAGTGGGTTCTCGTTTCTGATTTTTTCCAACAGGAGAGATGTTATCAAAATTGTTAGTCCTAGCTAGGATTTAGACTTCGTAAATTTTCGGGAGCTGTCTAACTAGGGGAGCCAGAAAATGACAGGTGGACGTGCTAGCCGAGTTTGTAGTACTGGAGCAGGTGTAGAACAGTTTTTCTACTGCGGGTGGTGGTTAAGAATGACCAAGCAGTTGTGGTTCTTGGAATATATTCAGTTCCTTCCTAGTCTACTATAGAACCAAATTTTGGCAAAAAGGACAGACAATGAATGGGCGTTGTCATTTTTCCTCTTCTAGTAATTTAAACCGTCGATAGATTGACTATTAAGAGGACCTCAGGGATCTGAATGTAGAGGCTTTGTTGAACATTGAACTACCTTGAGACATACACGGATAACTTATGTTTTATATCGAGTTTAGGACATGTTTTGGGACATAATCACATAATCCGTAGCCTTTCAACTAGGAGCCGAGGCGGCTTCTGCCAAACGCGCACTTACCGTCGCTGCTCCTAGATGAAGGGCTCTGGCATCGTTTCTTAACCACGGGTCACGACCGAAATTTGGGTCTTTTTGGAAAAACATACCTCAACCACTGCACTTCATTTGTTTTTAATATTTATTCGGGTCGCGGGTTTCTAATATTGAATTGTTGGTCGCCAGACACAGGTTAACCGCTAGGCTCGAAAAATCCCAACATGAGTTAAACTTGATTTAAAACGCGGGTTATCCTTACATTTCAAGATGTCTTCGTGGGAAGGCTGTAGCTAGTCTGAACGTGTTCCAGGTTGAAGTAGAAGCCCTCCCCCTGATGGTGGACTGCCGGCCGGGCGCCGCGGCGGCGCACGAGCTCGCGCACGCGCACGCGCACCCCGCGCATGCGCACAACTCGCACGCGCATACGCATCCTGCCAACGGCGATAGCCACAACCCGCAGGTGAGTAGTTGTTTTAAACCAGAGGTTTCCAAACTTATTTGTCTACTGCCCACTTTGAGAAAAAAATGTTTTTGTTATTTTGTCACCTATTAAAAACTACTATACTTAACGCAAAACGCTCCTATTTTTTTCTGAGTCTCTTTACCGCCCCCTTTAGGTCTGCAGCGCCCACAAAGGGGGGGTAATCACCCACTTTGGGAATCTATGTTTTAAACCTACACAAAAGGAAAGGCATTTTTGGAATTTTCTCGGATCTTTTAATTCAATCACGCCCTTGTTCCCAAATGGTAGGGAGAACGCACGAAACGTGACAATGACAAAATCATGACTATGACTATTTTCACGCTTCGCAGCCACTTCTACCTTAATTTTAGGTTTGAAAACAGATGGAAGAGGTTGTATAATAGCGACAGATTGCTGGCGTCTAAAGAATACCCGAACTCATTTCCTTAGTCGCCTCTTAACACATCCACGAAATATTCACATCGTAACAAACAAACATATCACGATATCACACCGAAACTTTTTACAGTGTTAGTTATTTCACGTATCGTGGTAGAGGGTCGCGTATCAAATGACGCTGACGTAGCATTTCGTGCTACTCGTTTGTATGTTCCTGTTAAATTCTTAGATTCGATAGTTTAATATGTAACCTCCGGTTAGCTCCCCGTGTCAGCTATTTTACCTTCTGTGTGGTCCACTCGGCAATCATTTGTTTGTAGTATAAAAAATCTGTGTATGTTACGCCTATGTTCTCAAATGTGGCCAGCTGAGCACACGAAACGTGACATAGACGAAACCACAGAACAGAAAAAACTAGTAGAAATGGTGAGTGGGCG
>BHDV01004100.1:141215-157453 GCA_005406045.1 Adoxophyes honmai | reverse complement strand
GGTGCTGGTCGGGTACCGAGTGGCTCTAATGAGCTGTAACCTTAAAGTTGCGTCTCGACGTGGTACAATTTTTATCAACGCGTGACGTTACAAGCCCCCACTCTAGAAGTTTGATGATCTGTACCTTTGTCGATCTTAATCCGTACCAATATATAAATGTGAAAGTGTGTTTGTTTGTTAAAAAAGTCTTCACTTTCAAAAGTTTAATGATAGTTTTTTAAAGATTGATGAATTAAACCATTTTTTTAACAGTAGAATAAAATGTACTTTACAAATCGAGAACAAAATCAAATAGCAAAAAATGATATCTTCTGTAATAGATTAGTAAGAAGAAAAACTTTTATTGTTGACAGTTTGCATGCAGGCATAGCAATGATTACAACAGTATTAAAATTACTAGGACAATCATGACTTCCGGAAGGTTAATTAACTTAAAGTTTGCGAACGGATACCAAAAAACTTTCGTCCCAAAGCGTTGGCTGAAACTACGAATTAAAGATGGTGGATTACGGAAGCAGGCGAAAAACTATCGCTGATGGTATCGAATTACCGGACACGGCGACCTCGCCGTAAGTAAACCGGACTAATAAATTCGGTCTCGGGAATCCAATAAAGATAGTTCGGAGCAGGATTCCGGCGATTATTCTCCGCCGGCGATTTTTGTCGGCTTTTGACCCTCGGGGCGCTGGCTAGAACCTGCGGCGCGTTTTGAATTTACGGGAGTTTATTTCGTCTAGAGATCCTTTATAGTCATTTATGTAGAACTAGCTTTCAACTTTTGAACTTGGTTATACTGCGGTATAAAGCGAATATTCCCTCAGGAACATAATTTTTTCCGAGATAAAAAGTACCCTATTATTTAATCCCGACTTCTATCTATACGTCTGCAAAATTTCAAAGCAATCGGTTCAGTAGTTACGGCGTGAAAGCGGAACAAACAAACAAACAAACTCAATTTCCGATTTATAATATTAGTAAGGATAGTAAGGATAAAGTAAGGATTAAGCGTGGAACTGAAAGATGTGTCGTCTCGAGGTTATCGAAATTGTTATTTCTCCTTAACAAAATAATACTTATTCTCTCTCCATGTGTACTATCGAACCAACTGATTCCTGACCCACCATAGAACGTTGTCGCAATAAACGTCATAAACATTTCCTTTGTCAAGCAATGCAATGTCACTATGACGTTTACTGTGAATAAGTTCTATAATGGGTCAGGAATCAATTGGTTCGATGGTAACGTGGAAACATTTTGCGATTGGTTATAAGTAAATAGATACTTTTTATATCCTTTTGTCATGATTGTGGATTATCAAGATCAAGTTTATGTGTAAAGGTGCTAGAGTGTATTTTTTTTTATAAAAATCAATGCGTATTTATCTCGTAGCATACATTTAGGTTCAAATTATATAGCAAGAAAGATCAAATTACATTTGTATTAGAATACAATTGACCTCTTTACCTATAATAATTAATTCAAATTGCATGGGAAAGTAATTACTTGAAATTTGTGTGTCGTAAGGAACATTAAAACCATGTCTATTCTTATAATAAATTTACCAACTTCGACAAAGGGACATGTCGCGCCGTACCAGGAGGTACAGTCGGATCCGTCGTAATTAGCCTTATCTGCCATCTGTTATGAAGTCAGCAAATAAACAGCGACCGAGCCGTTTGCTGCTGATTATCAGCCTTACTTTGAATATTAATCCAATGTAAATTACAGAGATTGACGGAGATACCGCCACAACTTACGAAGTTGCCTGTTATTTGAATTAGATTGCGAAAGTAGAAGGTGAGTTATTGTAAGTCGTGATTGTTTGTTCCCTCTATTTTATACATAGGTATTTTGCTAAAATTATTAGAGCAGGGACGTCTCTGTTTGTATTTCTCTAAGTGAGTGAAACGTCTGTTTGTAACATTGCACAAAATCTCGCTGCATCAAAGTTAAGAAACTTTTGGAAAAAGATGCATTGAAAATTAGACAATAATCTTTGGATTTTTTTTAGGAATAAAGGAAAGCTTCCATAGGTCATTCGTGCAAAGTTGCAGGCAAATCTAGTAGAAAATACATAATTTTCGCTTAAACTATTTTCAGTTCATCTGTTTTCTTTTGAAAGAGTCGATATCTACATAAAACATTTACCTGTTTATCGCCAACGGCACATTAAGATAACATACAACACAGCACACAGAAAACCAATTTATCACCATAAAAATGTCTCCTGCTAACCAGGGATCGTTACCGGTATTAATAAAAACTAAAATATCTCCTTTAATTCTGAATTTTAGCTGGGTATTCCTAGATAGTATTTAGGTAAGCCTGCGAAACTACGACATTGAATGAAAAAAATGCAATAATATACAAAAACAACTGAGATACCGTAATTAAATACCGGTATAAATGTATGAAAATAATACCGGTATTCGATCCCTGCTGCTAACCAGATAATGATAACTTCATTCCGTGCTTACCGTCATCGCGCCAAAATAAATCACCAGTGAAGGCCGCTATAGCCTTACATCGACAGCAGATGGCAACTCCTCCAGCGGTGACCATCCATCGCCATTACAGTGCCTCATTTCCGAGCCGTACATCAGCGACGCGGGGCACTCTTAAAGGAAATAAAAGGCCGGTCGAAATATCGTACGTCATGAAAGAAAAATCCGAGATTCTTGCCCCGTTTTCTGCTTATTCTGACACCCTATTATATTATGAGCGCGAGCTTTGAATATAGTCAGGCGGGGCGCTGTGTCAGACGGAAGCGGCCAGACTTTGACCGATGTAACTGTCAGCGTGTTGTAAGGAACATTAAATGTATCAAATTGTAAGGTTTAGTGACTGGTACTGTTGGCGCTTTAATAAACTGTTGGCTGCTTAGACATATAATACCTACGTCACGTCTGTATTCCCAAAAGGGGTACGCAAAGCACATGAAACTACATAGATAAAACTTTAGGTTTCAAGTTGGCAAGTGTAATAGTGATTGGTTGCTAGCTTGTCGCCTAAGTTATATCTTAACATATTACCTTAGTCTTTTTTTACCCGACACCACATGGAACTATAAGAACTACGCTAAATGTTAAATAAGACCCGTTATGTAAGCTTTGTTCTGAAAGAAATTGGTAAGTTTGTCTTCATCAAGACTGTTTCATAGAACAATGTCTCCTTCCGGCGTTTTATAGATATTGTCCTTCCTATTAGGATTAAATACAACTGTCTTGTCTATTTTATAGAAAAGAAAAAGTGTAAAGACATACAAGACAATAATATTTCTTAGAAATAATAGTAAACGTACATAATAGGTATTGAATAGCTCTTTGCTGATATGCCTGAGTAAAAGAAGTTAAATATTTTCTTAGTCGAGAATTTAATACCAACTAATCGTAGCCAATGAGACAAACAACTTATGCATTTTGTGAGTGAATAAGCGTTTTTGTAATTAAAAAACTTTCTGTATCAACATTTCCGAAGTGTTGTAACTTGGGTCCATTAAAAAGATATTATTTTTATGATGTAAGAGGCGGCTAAAGAAAATAATGTCAGGGTATTCTTCAGGCGACAGGCTAGCTGTTACTATTACACCTGCCTTATCTGTTTCTGAACCTGAATTTATGCTAAAAGTAGCTGCGTAGCGTGATATAGTCATAGTTTTATCTACGCCACGCGTATGATCTGCATGCCCCATTTGGAAGCACAGGTATATTATTTTTGTCTCTAACACACCTGTAACACCGTCTTTTGTAGCTGATTTCTTTGTATGAGGTGACCCGCATTCCCACTTCCTCCTGTCGTTTCACACAACGCACGTCGACGCCCGCTTCGGCTGCCGACCGGGTCGCCCGTCCTCACAGGCAACGCTCAGGCCTCTGTCCCACCTCCTGCTATGAGCTAGGATATAACATATCTTGGCAAGCAAAACGGGGAAAAATGCTGTTCTGATTATTTTTGTCTCTAACTTACGAGTAGGTATAACTATTACTGGCTGTTTTTGACTATTATCTTGCTTTTATTAAGTACTCGAATCTTGTCACTGCGACAAACTGATGTAGCCGGCATATCCAGATGGAGAAGGCAGAGCATAATTATTAATGACTAGCTTTTGCCCGCGGCTCCGCACGCGTTATATTCGAGATGATTTTTTTGCACCCTTGGTTACATTATTGACGATTACCAGGGATCTTTAACTTTTTTCAATATGAAACGTAGCTCATGTCCATTCAGAAGAATGTAGCGTTCTCATAGTTTTTTTTTAACCGGCCCCGTAATTTTTGAGCCTATTCACAACAAACATACAAAAACACAAACAAACAAACAAATTTGTCCTCTTTATAATATTAGTGTAGATACGTCACAAGACACATCCACGGCTATTTCACTTTTTGTAGACTAGAATAATTATAGGTTGCTAGCCTGGCGCTTGAAATTGACCTACTTTCTTAGTTACCTCTTACAACATCCACATCTTTACCCACCACAACATACATGCTCAAACATGCAAAAGTAAATAAAAACAATTAACGCTTTGCATCTCTTTCAGTACGCGGATTCCATCATCTTTTGTTGGTACAAGCTAGAAAATAGTCACTAGTTCATCATATCCTCGCTGGCAGTAGAACAAGAGCCTGCGCCTGTCACCAGTCCGTGTCACTTCCGTGCTTCGCTCGCGTCGCATTCACTCGCAGACTTTTAACGTGTCGATATTGTTTACTCTTGTGGGTTGGGTTTGACTTGTTTAGATGTTGCATGTGAAATGCTAGGGGAAGTCTAACGTGTAGCGTATAACGTAGGGTAACGTGTGTTTAGTATTATTGAATAGATTGACTTCTGGACTACCTGAGCGCGTTGTCGGTATTTAAACGTTCAATGATTTCTTTTGTCAAGCAATGAAACTGCAATGTTTTTACTTGAAATGAAAATTAAATAAAATGTGCTTTGACATTGATTTCATAAACACAAAGCGTGATTTAGAATAAAAAAAGTAAATTCAGTACCTCAATTGACATCGTTTTCACTAGTATGTAGCATAGCAAAACGGGACCACACCGGACTCCCGGTACTGGAGTTATGGTGATTGTGATTTGCAGCACGAGCCGCATTACCATTAGCCTCGCATTTGTAATCCCCGTAATGCAGATATTAGGACATTTGTAAACCAGTGCTCAATTTGTCGGAATGCGAAGCCGTTTCAATTAATTCATGAACTGATATAAAATATAATAGTTATCGATGTCAACACGTTATTGTTAATTGGTCCATTTCTTAATTTTTTGTTGTTTTTAAAGGGATAGCAAACCTTTTGTGGGAAAGCCCCTCATACCATCGTATTCATCGAGCCGCAGGATGCATTAGGAGAATTTCACACGTAATAAAATCCATAGTCCGAACTAAAACTATAGTATGACTTACGTCACTCATAATATTGATGCTCCGTAAACTTACAATGATTAGTCGGGCAGCGATGAGTTGCTCCCATCTTTCCTTAAAATCTATGGCCCGTACGATATTCGATCGACTGTATGCTATCTATAAGATTCTGTACCGTGTGTAAATGTGGTGTTTTCCGGCAGGCGGCGCTTGCGATGCGGCGGCCGTAGTCCCCAAGATGGCTGGTGCGTTGCTCCTGGCCCTGACCTGCGCCCTGGGGCTCTCCTGCACGCACGCCAAGATTGGTGAGTCTCCTTCATTAATACACCAACCGTCTCTTTGCTAGGCACCTCATACATAGACCTAGCATAGACTTAACTATAATTACTTTTAGACCTAAGATTACTTTGTTGTTTATTTCCTTTTTTGTGTGTATTTATTTATGAATAAATTTGAATTTGAATTTGAATTTTGACATAATTGTGTCGCTGGATAGATAGAAGACCTAATATTACACATAGAAGACTTATAACAAAATGAAAACAAATAGGTACCTACTTATAACTAAGAGTATCTCAAAGTTAACAAGTTAATTATTATCGGATAAAATTAAATATCAACATCTAAGGGTCAATTCCCACCAAAAGAGCAGCGCAGCGCGGCGTAGCGCAGCGACCCGCTCCGTGGAATGAGAATTTCAACTTTATTTTCATTACAATGAGACTTATTATCGCATGAGAAACTCTAACGATGCGGGCGCATGCCCGCGTATCCATGGTAATAACAACGCATTCCATAAACGAAGCCGTGCGACTGCGCGAGCCTTCGCAGGAATGTCCGAGGATGCTCGAGCAGTCGCGACGGCCGCTGTCAATACATATGTCAATAATTATGTAAATTCCAGCGACTTCCTACGCATTCCAGCGGCTTCTCGAACAGTCGCAGGAATCGTCGCGCATTCTCCACGGAGCGGGTCGCTGCGCTACGCCGCGCTGCGCTGCTCTTTTGGTGGGAATTGACTCTAAGTCGGAAGCATTCGGCGAGCGACAACAGAACTGTCGCCGCCTGACTAGGTGTTGGTGGTCGACGTGTCTAGTGCGACGACGTTTGTTGACTGAAGTGGTTAGTCTAACGCAACAACGTTCTGAGACCGAAGTAGTCTGGAACACGTGCGGCGACACCATTAGGTGACGGACACATACAATTGCCGCTCAATACAATGGAGAAGCGGGGTGGACAGATATAAATACGAAATGATACTAATGCTATAACGGAATTATCAATAGTACATTGAGTAACTAGGGGAGGAAATGGAACATTATTAACGAGAGGCTGTTAGAAGCCCGACGCCGCAGGCGGAGGGCTTTTATGACTCGAGTTTATAATGTCCTTTACTCCCCGTGTTACACACAATGTTTTTCATCACATTTGCGAGGAAAAACTAAAAATTAAAGAAAATGCATGACATCGCGTCACCGCGCCGCGCAATTTTGATTGCGCTGTCACTGCTGTCAGTGCGTTTATGTCTATCGTCACTTTTTTTAAAAATATACCACAGACGAGAACTATGTTTCGCACAGATTGCGAATGGTCAACAGCCAGATTCTGCCAAAAAGGTTCAAACAAATTTACGAAAAAAGCAAATTAAAAAACGCGTTGACATACATCCAAAGTATTAAATTAATACAGTTTCATAATGCATACATTAATTTTGCATTAAAAAATTGGCCCTTAAGTTTTAATAGCAGAATTTTTATTTTTACATTTGTAACCTCCTTAGTCTGAATTAACGTACCTATACTAACTTTTGCAATTTTTAAAACTAAACTTTACCTCCCATAGGATGTAATGATAACTCCCGCGGTTACAATTTAGGCCTTTGTACTAAAGGATACGCTCTTGTAATAACACCATTGACGAGCAAGTGTGATGAAAAATTCATTGTCTCACTGCTGGTTACTGTAAACTGCATGCAAGCAAAAGTTTAAAGAACACGGTAGTCGACCGCAGCGTGCGAACTTCACATTATGAAGTTTTAAACGCTTCGTACCTCGTATCAAAGTAATTTTGCACATAAATGTCGAAAAAGTAAACAGTGTGAGCAACAATATTCCTTTAAAGAAGCCTTAGGCGTAATAGTAAGCTACCGAAGCTTTTTTAAACATTGGACTTAACTTTTGTGAGACTTACTCGTAGAGTAAGAGCCCATTCCCACCATGACGGGCGTCGGCCCGATTTTTTATCGGGTGTCGTACCGGCTTCATTTTATATGAAGCTGTTCGCACACTCGACATTCGGATCCGACATAAAATGTCGGGCGTTTTGCGAGCCCGCACGCCGATAAAAAATCGTGCCGGGCCTGTACCCCCTGTACCTCCCGCGCGTCGCGTTCGCGCATTCACATAGTCTTGGCCAGCAGTCGACTGGTGTGAATAGAGGCCCCGGTACCGATTAAAAATCGGGCTGACAGCCGGCCAGTGTGAACAGAGGCGCCGACTCCCGATAAAACATCGGGCCGACGCCCGACATGGTGGAACGAGCTCTAAATGAACGTATTCGAGTTTAGCTCGACATGTCTTGGGCAAGTTCGTTGTCCTTCGTCTAGGAGCTGCGGCGGCTGCAACCGAACACACTGCGCGCCATCGCTCTGTTCTAATGAACTCGATGTAATACGTTATTTTTATCCGTATTACGATTTTGATTTGAAACTCTTAGCAACTCTAAAGAAGTACTTTTAATTAATACGCAGCAATTAGCTTTTAGCTGTACCTACTTGACGTCGATATCAACGATATTGTAATCGTAATCAATAAGGGTTGGTTTAACCGAACAAGAATAATAATTTTAATCTCTGGAAAAATCACTCTTACCAGCTTTTTCCTTAGGAAACATCAATCTACTCGCGAGTGAATAGTCAAGTGACTTGGAATAGTACTACTACTAAACACTCAGACAGCGCTATTGCCTGACGCACCAGAAATCTACATAGTTTTTAATTTGACAGTTTCACTGTCATTTCGCTTTTGGTTTCAACTGTCTAATTAAAAACGATGTAGATTTTTGGCGCGTTAGACAATAGCGATAATCTGACCTAAATTTTGTACTAGGTAGTCTTAAGGCCACAAAATTGCCGTGGTTAATAAGGGCACTTGCGAATGATTTGTTGGAGCCGTTCCGCCTGCCCGCGCGCCGGCCTCTGACGAATATATCTGACGTATTTATCACGCAGGTTGTGCGATGTGAGCTTGCCGAGCGGTGTTGCCAACTACAATGTTTACGAACCCACCAAATGCGGCCGTGTAAACCACCAGAAACCACTAAAACTTTTCATTTCATCTCAAACTACCACGATTTCTGTAGATAACCTAAACATGACGAAAAAAAAAAATGGCTGGCTCATTGCAGCATTTTAATAGCAATTAATTGTTTTTTGTTCTTTACAAACAGGTGAAGCTGATCATAATAATATAATTTTAATTAAACATGATCAGAATTTTGTGAGTTGTGTCAGTGGTTAAATTCTTAACTTACTAACTGGAAGAACATATTTCACTAAAAAATCCACTAGCCACTAAAACTAATATTTTCCCGCTAAAACATATGTCTAAACCACCAGATCTAGTGGAAAATCCACTAAGTTGGCAACACTGCCGAGCAACTAACGACCGAGTGTGGCGGGTAGGGTAAACAGACATTGGATATTCAAATTAAGATAGATTGCCGAGACCTACTTTAGCATGATCCGGGACAGACAAAGGTATCTGCCGTGTTCGCTGTAGCGAGTAAAAGATTAACTGGGGCACTAGAATGTGTAACTAAGTTTAATTTCCGTGTGGTGTCGGATTTAAAATAACGGTGTACCATTTCTTCCGTGGATGTCGTAAGGGGCGATTAAGGAAATAGGTTAAGGTATGCTTTAGACGATGTATGTTATCCTCTAATTGGTCAATGGCGATTTCACATAATAATATAGACACAGAAAATAGTAAAGCGGCGTTAAATTGCAGGATTTGGAGGCTAATTTACGGGTCAGAAATGTAAAACTATGCGAACACCTAACGTTTCTTTCAATAAATCAATTAGGGCATGAGCTGTCTGACATGTTGCCCCGTCTCGCTGAAACTGCAGGTCCTGCACATTATGATTGTTCAATTGATCAACGAAAACGTCAGTACTCATGACACTTATAGTGGTCACCATTGACTGTTGCGTTCTAGCCAGCACCATTTTAAACAAGTATCCATGGATTGGATGGGTGCATGGAACAAATTTAAAAAATGAATTTGCACAATTTGAAAGTGTTGTTTAGGCACCAGTGTAATTATGTTGCCAAACCAAACTAAACATAAAACGCTTGACGGCTGACAAAACGGACTCCAGTTGAAAAAGGGGTTGCCAACTTAAACTTCTCTAATAAAACACGTGGTATAAACACACAAACACCGCGCCTGTATTCCCAAACGTGGTAGGCAGAACACAAGAAACGTTAAAAAGGCAAAACTTGCCTAAGTCTATAAACAACGTACTATTCTCCTTCATTCAAAGGTAACTTTATAATTAGTGACAAACAATTGATTGCCTTCTTGTTTGTTTAATTAACGACGACAAAGGTGTTCAATAATTCAGTCTGCGTGTCGCCGCGCATTGTTGGCGACGGTCGCGGCAAGCGCAGCCGCGATTATGGTTCTAGTATATCTGTAACCAATTTTAGAAATAAGTGTTCTTAGGCTGTCTTTTCACCAGAGATGTTAATTCATTGGTGCACTATAGCATAGCACCAGTGGAAACGGATTTCGTAGCGCAGCTTAATACATCTTCGCAGCATAGCTGCATAGCACATCTCTGGTGAAAAGGCAGCCTTGTTAGTTTGAAATAATGAAAAAGAAACCACGTAATTTTAGTAGGGTCTTTGTTGTGTCTTTTATTCTTTGGGGTGGACTATTTATATCCCGATAGAAGATTTGATCGATTTGACTAAACTAGAATCGTCGCTGTTCTTTCAAAAGTCGCTATGTGCATTTTTTCGATTTTTGGTTTTTTATGCCATTTTGAACCTTACGTCCATATAGTAACTTTAGCCTCCGTCAATCAATATCAACAGATAACCCTTGGATATTTGGACAGAACTCATACTTATGAACTAAAAGGCAGACCAAAAGTATTTCTGCCTCGTCTCTGCCCCTGCAACGATAGCAGGCTGCCAATGGCTGCCGCTCCTCAACAACTCGTAAAACCACAATAAGGCGTCAGCAGTGAGTAGCGAGTTATCCGGCCCTTCCACACTGCCGACGCACAGGATAGATAGCAAGCAGTAACAAGTCCAAAGTGGCCGATACATCGCACACAGTGGCGAATATTCCACCGATTTAGTAAGGTCAAAAAGATATACTTGTATTTAAGCATGAGGCCATTTCTAAATATTGAACCAATTAAACTAGGCAAACCACGTACCTTCTAGACCACAAAATATTCAAAATGAAACTAAAAAGTCTCAACCATTAATCATAATGTCCATAATGATGGCACAGCCAAATATTCAATATAACGGTTTAGATTACTTGAGAGAGGAAAATGACATTATGGGCCACGCGTTATCTATCGTAATCCTATCTCTAGTTAGCGAAATCGTTAATAGATTGAACATTGCGACGTGCCTTAAGACAAGTATCATAATATAAGCTAAATGTTGTGAACACCAACAATTTTGTCGAGTAAGTTAGTTAACAATTTAGTGGAGTCAATCCAGAGTAAGTTATTTAACAATTAAGTCGAGTTCATCCGTATTGTTTTATTTTATCGGGTGAGTAGCGCCTCTCACCACGCGTCATTGCCCACTGTCTCATCAACTAAACAAGTCTAAACTTGTTGTATCAGTCGAGTTTATTAGTTGCCTCAAAGTACCCTTCACTTGTGCGTTTGCATGGGTACTTTCTCTAGTGCTAGTGCGAACGATTTTTGGCCAGAAGGAATTAATTTAGTTTCTAAAGTAGGTACTCGCAACTTGATTAAAATACTAGCACTTCGAACTAGGCTTAATTTAGTAACTAAATGTATTTGAACAATGAAACTCGACTAAATTTTCATTGTTCAGACACGTTTAGTGACTATAATACTAGTTAGTTTCCCGTGTGGTGCCGGATAAGAATAGCACCTCCCCCTTTCTTCCCGTGGGTGTCGTAAGAGTCGACTCTGGGAAAGGGTTAGTGTATTCTGGGCGATGGGTTAGCAACCTGTCACTGTAATATCACGTTTAACCATCTGGTTACCCTGAAATTGCTAAACGTGGCACTGGATTTTTGAATTCACGTGCTCTGCCTACCCCTCTTGGGAATACAGGCGTGAGAATATGTATGTATGTGTATGTAATACTAGTTAGAACTAGGCTTACACGTTCCCTGTGCATGCACCACATGTGGTGCATTTCGAGGCACTGACGACACGTGAGTGCGGCACATAATATGTTGCACTGCCCTTTGTTAATGCTATGAGCTGATCAAAATCTGCACGTGTGATCTAGATCATATTCATTTGTTTGCACGTATGATCAAAATAGTAGGTAATAGTGCGTATGGGGTGCCTGGGGACTTATTATTTAATGAAATATTCCGACGCAGATCAATTAAAATAAAAAACTGCACGTGTCGACTAACTTTTTGACTGCCAGCTTCACAGGGAACGTGTTAACACAGCGTTCGAGTTACTGTTTTCCCTAATATACGTACTGTGGAGAGGTAGGCCGTTTATTTATGCATGGCCGCGAAGGACGCCGGCCGCTGAACTCGCATGTGATTTGCGCGGGTAAATAATAGACGCCCCCGGGAACGCGTCTAGCCGCGTTACTTAGATTGATATTTGACTTATGTATGTTCCTAATATTCTATTGATCTATGGCTTAGTCATATTAGGTACAGAGACCGCTACTGCTATCTATGTCTTGTGTTAGGTATCCTTACTAACATTATAAGTCAGAAAGTGAGTTTGTTTGTTTGTTTGTTCCGCTTTCACGCCGTAACTACAGAACCGATTGCTTTGAAATTTTGCAGACATAAAGATGGAAGTCCGGATTAAATAATAGGGTAGGTACTTTTTATCCCGGGAAAAATTGATGTTCCCGAGGGAAAACAAAAATATAGTTTGCTTGATAGATCGATATCAATCGATGATAGATTGATATCGATCGATAGATGATAGATCGATGGCGCTGTGTGTCGTTTGAAACAAGAAGTTTTCTTATAGTTGTGCTTTATACCGCAATATAACCGAGTTCCACGCGGGCGAAGCCGCGGGCGGAAAGCTAGTATTTTATATGCTTGTATTGTCCATTTCGTTGTTCAGGTCAATGCCTCGCGGGTGAAGTTAACCAAAATAAATCTTTCCGTGTGTTGTATTCCGTCATAAGAGGCAACTAAAGAAATAGGTTAAGATTTATTTTAGACGGCAGCGGCAGGCAAGCAACCTAAGGCCATAGATTATGTAAAGTCCGCTAGTGCTGCTAAAAATTGTAATACATACATACATACATACAATCACGCCTGTATTCCCAAACGGGGTACGCAGAGCACATAAAACGCTACATAGACAAAACGACGACTAATTCACGTTTTGTAGCCACGTCTAGCATAATATTTTTTAGGTCTTGAGGTGGCAGGTACAATAGTGACAGGTTGCGAGCCTGTCGCCTAAAATATACCTTAACCTATGTCCTTAGTCGCCTCTTACGACATCCACGGAAGAAATGGAGAGGTGTTATTCTAAACCCGACACCACACGGAGGGAAAAAAAAACATTGTAATACAATTTAGTTTCATATTGCCTTGATTAGTAGTTAGTATGGTAGTCACAGTGACATTTCTTGTGGAAGGGTCCAAAGTGGCACAGTAATCAAATTCTTTGACTGTACATTACATACATACAATCACGTCTGTATTCCCGAACGGGGTAGGCAGAGCACACGAAACGTTACACAGACAAGCAATGCCCATTTTTCGTTCCGTGACTACATTCAGCATATTTTGGAAAATTGATTTCCTCGCGTGGAAGGAAATGTAGGAAGACTTACTTATTCAAGGGGTTGATTTTTCTCGTATATCCCGAATATCCCGTGTGGTGCCAGGTTAGAATAGCACCTCCTCCTTTCTTCCCGTGGGTGTTCTAAGAGTCGACTCTGGGAAAGGGTTAGTGTATTGTGGGCGATGGGCTAGCAACCTGTCACTGGAATATCACGTTTAACCATCTGGTTACCCTGAAATTGCTAAACGTACATACATACACACATATCTTCATGCCTGTAATCCCAAGAGGGGTAGGCAGAGCACATGAATTAAAAAAAAAACCAGTGCCACGTTTAGCAATTTCAGGGTAACCACATGGTTAAACGTGATATTGCAGTGACAGGTTGCTAGCCCACACAGGTTGCTAAACGTGCCACTGAATATTTGAATTCATGTGCTCTGCCTACCCCTCTTGGGAATACAGGCGTGAGAATATGTATGTAGTAGGTATGTATGTATATTTTTCTCGTTTGGTTGCATCGACCAAAAGACATTTTATATTTTTTTCTATTCAGAAGTCGCCTCATAAAAATCACTTTCTTGGGACGAAATAAAAGGAGAGAATTATAACGTTGCTTAGATTATCGACTACCTATAATCTGTCTTATCTTTTATGGCATTTATTAACTCGCAGCCGCACCCGTTCAGTTTACGAGCGCGCCACGCTCAGCGGCATCTGTTCGCTTTGTTTATGGTAACGACAGCATGTACCGGTGACTTGATTTCCTGACGGTACCCTAATAAACAATCAGCTTTACGGTACGCACGGTACGCACCCGACAACTTTATCCGTACCGCACCGGACCAATACATCCCTTATAGCAGACACACAAGGCCGATGAGACGGTAACACGTTTGACAAACTTACGCGTACAGGTGGACAAATTTGATTTTCACGGTGATTCATATTAACTGGCCCGGTTTTGTGGAGTCAGCGCCGGGGGGACGTGTTTCGGTAATTTGGTGGCACAGGATGAAATAAAACGGGCAGTAACAGTAACTCCAATTCATACAGACGTCCGATGTGACCGATACACGATGTACGCGTGTTGAGGTGACTGTCCAGCGGCGAGGCGAGGCGAGTCGGAGATTGCAATTTGTATGACTAAACTTCATTCCCAACCTCGAGCATTTTTGATAGAAATAGAAAGCGTCGTTACAGTAAATTCCAATACCCGTTTTGTTTTTTCTTATTTCGCCACATCACTTTTAGTCGGGGTTCATGATTATTCAACATTTGAGCTATTATAGTTTCTTCCTATGTGATTTTATATACTTTCCGATGACAACTGCGGAGCATATTGTGCAGAATCGGGAAGAGGTAGAAACTATAATGGCATAACTTTCAAACAATCCGTCAGAAAGTTGTTCTACTAAGCTTACAGGGAAAGGATATTCCGAAAGATTTCGGACTGGATTCCAATTTACAATCTCAGCATCCAGTTCAGAACATTAATAAGAAACTGGTCTCATTCCATAAAACTAAAGCTTTCAATTGTTTACTGTGGTTAGCCTGATCGATGAAATGCGAAGGTCAGGATGGCCGCCGCGAGGCCGCCGCGCATTCCTGCGCCCGCGGCGCGGCATTCTGAACAAGAAGGCCCACGTCAATAGAAGGGTTCGGGACGTAAATATTAAACGCTGTTTTCTACGGAAGATTCTAGCCAGTGTGGTGTCCGGTTTAAAATTTGCTCCGTGGATGATGTAAAAGGCTACCAAGGAATAGGCAGGCTAGCAACTTGTCACTATTTGTACTTCTTAATTTGAAGTGATTACGAAGCGTGAAGTCGCGGTGTTGACTATGAGGTGTTTAGTGTGCTCTGCCTACCCATTCGGAAATACCAGGCGTGATGTATGTATAAGCAACTTTTACCCTTTTTTTTCATATGTAAAATTTATTTACTCGAGAGTATAAGAGTATAGATCCCAGATCCAAATATAGGTAGGCATAATATTCGCCTGGAATGAGACCTCTCTGTTGGAGTCTTTCCCCACATAATAAAGTGATTATTTATTTTCTAGAACAATGAGTAAACCTGCGAAATTCCATGTTGTTAAGAACAGCCGATCCCTTTCAAATATTATGTCTTCACTATTACTATCACTACATAATATAAAACAAAGTCGCGATCGCCGTCTGTCCGTCTGTATGTTTGCTTCAGTCTTTAAAACTACGCAACGGATTTTAATGCGGTTTCTTTTAATAGATAGAGTGATTCCAGAGGAAGGTTTATAATGTATAATTTATGCGTAATATTGAAGAGAAACACCATTGCACCCTTGCGAAGCCGGGGCGGGTCGCTAGTATTTGAATAAAATCACCACAAAAGTGTAAAGAACACGATGATTGGCCGCATCTGGCGGACGGCGGACAGTCTAGTGTAACGATGACGTTTGGAACACGCGCGGCGACTCAGTGTAATCACCGCTTAAAATACAAAGATGATCGGCACAGATGGCTTATTGATTTCGGACATAATGCCGACGCTTTGTTTGTTTGTTCGATACAAAATTGACCGTAATTTTCTGTGGACATAGGTATGGTTCGAAGGTCTACAAATAGAAAATTGATTACGACTTCCGTTTGTAATGCCCGTTCGCTGCGCGGGTGGATTTCATTGTGGACGCCACTAATGACTTTTTATGACGTAAATAGTTACAGTTCTGGTTATTAATGGTCTGTACTTTTACAGTAGGGATCCACACAACGATACACGTATGTTCATATAGTTAAAGGGGTGTCACCTTCTTTTACAGACAGAAGATTCAAAGAATTTTGTTTCATAGAAAATGTTTCCAATAATATTTGGTCCATGT
>BHDV01004100.1:106950-128542 GCA_005406045.1 Adoxophyes honmai | reverse complement strand
CGCGTGTTGAAGCATAGGTTCTATTCTTTTCGCACACTTCTTGCGCTGCGCGGCGCGATCCTGCGCGATCCTGCGCGATCCGATCAGCCGAAAATCTTGCTCGCCGGAATTTTAGCGCGTCGTGTGCGTTACTGCATACAATTCCATAGGTTCTATTTTCATAGACTAAACAGACCGTCGCGGATAGTCTGTCGTCTGCGCAGCGCCTAACTGTCATTTCTTCTTGGCTCCAATCCAATGCTGCTAAGCGTAGCCCTCTACGCCGTAGAGCGTCTACGAGCTCTAATATTCCAGCACTCGTCTCATTTTCTTACAAGAATAAAAACAAATTCGGTAGCTCTTCATCTTCTAGAGAACAATAAATTTTCATTTCTGCGCTCTCAGTATGGAATTCTTGATTTTGGAATAACTTTGAACATTCAAAGACGGTAAAATGTACAGTTTACATAAATTACATCGACTGTTTGGAGGTCAACGGCCGCTAGTGGCAGTGACGCAAGTTTTGCTAACATCAAAAGATTCTGAACTAAAATTAAGTTATGCTTGTTTTCAGTGACTTCGAAATTTATTAAAGAAGAATAAACTCGTACATAATTCAGGCAATGCAAAAATTATGCGTTTGCTTATTATACTACACTAGCTGTGCCCGCGACTCCGTCTGCGTGGAATACTGACAAAATTTCCCCCCGTTTTTTCCACATTTTTCAATATTTCTTCGCTCCTATTGGTCGCAGCGTGATGTTATATAGCCTAAAACCTTCCTCAATAAATGGTCTATCCAACACAAAAAGAATTATTCAATTCGAACCAGCAGTTCTTGAGATTAGCGCGTTCAAACAAACAAAGAAACAAACAAACAAACAAATTCTTCAGCTTTATAATATTAGTATAGATTTAAATTACATTAACGTAACTAAACTAGATTTAGCTGAGATGAATAGTCAGCAAGTAGGTTGCTAATTTGGGAAGATAAAATTTAGGTTATCGTACCAAAATACACAATGTACCTAGTTGGCTGGAATAAAATATAATGTTGAATTATCCCTTAGAGCTGAGAAGCTCTATGCTCGCTGAAAATTAGATACAAAAATTAGGTTGTATTTTAAATAGCTTTGCTTGTGGTTGAAAATTTAGAAAATGTTTGATAAAATTAGGCAGACTTTTAAAGTGACAAATTGAAACAATTTTACCTTGTCTGACTTACAACTTCCTAGAAAAGCTCACAGCTAACTACAGTTGGGTGACATGTGAAGTGTATTTTAAAAACAATCCGGCCACTGAATGTGGGTGACATACTCGTATTGACTTATAATCATTTCATACATGCATCCCGCCTGTATTCTTAAATGGGTAGGCAGATATACAAAACAACCGCGCGCAGCCTCACATGACCGTTGCTCCAACATAAACATTTTACAACCCCCACTTATTCGCAAGACCCACCCCCTTCAGTTCCCCACGAGCTTCGTATCCGGCGCGTGATTTGTTTCTTAATTTAATGTTTTGTGATCCTGATATTTAATTATAGGCGTAGGAAGAAGCCAATTTCACGTGTCTTCACCAAACGGCTCAGCCATTTCCAGCTTCTTATGAATTGAGAAAATACTGTTCAAGGTTACGGCGAAATTACGCATTTCCTGGAACTTTGCTTTTGATAAAAATGGCGACTGTTTCGTATTGTAAGAAAATAATCAAACATCTGGCAATGAAATTGCCTCTAATTTGAAATGAGACGCGAAGTAGAATCCAAGCAAGTAATAACCTCAAAAATATCCGGTGAAATCTAACGCGGCTTACAAAATTGTGCTTAACTGACGTATTTTTCAATAGAATATGGCAAATATGGAAATTGATTTGAATGTACGCATATTGAAATGTCAATCTCGGTTTTATACAGTTCTCAATCATACTCATAAGATTTATTGTTCTAAACAGTTGCTTCAACATAACGTAGTTTTTTTTTGGTGTGGAGTCGGATTTAGAATACCACCCTCTCCGTTTCTTCCTTAGATGACGCAAGAGCCGACTAAGGAATTCCTTAAGGTTAATGTATATTTTTGGCGATGGGCTAGCAACTTGTCACTACTAAACCTACGAACTTAAAACTTTAAAAAAATATGACTGAAGTGGCTCCTAACGTGAAGTAATCACGGTTTTATCTAAGTAGCATCCCGTATGCTTTGCTACCCCATTTGGGAATACAAGCGTGATGTATGTACATTTTTTTGCACACAATTCCTTATTACACTAGCTAGCTTCTATAATATCACGTTTTACCATCTGATTACCCTGAAATTGCTAAACGTGGCACTCAATTTTCGAATTCATGTGCTCTGCCTACCCCTCTTGGGAATACGGGCGTGAGGATGTGTGTGTGTGTCTGTGAGCTTCTGTTCGGTGTAACCGAACACCCTTGCGACATCATTTACTGGCGACTCCCGTCTTTGTAGTATTAAACGGTTTTAGTTTTAGTGCTTTTCACGACATCGTCTCGATCGGAAACATTCGTAACATTACTTAACATTTTTACCTTTGCCTTTTGTATTAACTATTAGTATTAAAGTAAAGTTTTAGTTGGTACTAAAGGTGTTCCACTCAACGAACAATTAAATCGAAGCCACTCCCCGAACAGCTTCTATTGAAATGTGTTAACAGCGTCGATGTTTTGTATCATTATCCCTACTCGTCAGTTCAGTTTATATTCAATCGGAGTTATTCAATCACGTCGGATCCTTTGATTGACCTTCTTGAAGTTAGAATCCAATCAGGGTGCCCTAGGAACAACTCCAAGGCCCTGAATAATGCGAGATCGAGTCCTGTTCAACATCCCCGCCATCCATATTCATTCAGCTTTCATCAGCAAATCAATTATACAAATAGAACGTTTTCCTTCGTATTTGTTAAGTTAACTCGTGAGCTAGGGCCGCCACATACACTCGGAATTCCGAATCAAAATATGGGTTCGGAATTCCGTAAATACACCTCACAGATACCTTTCGATTACGAATGAGAGATTCTAAACGCATAAGCCAGCATACGGAATTCCGAATAAGATGAAAATTCGACCCGTGTGGTGCCGGGATAGAATAGCACCTCCCCCTTTCTTCCCGTGGGTGTCGTAAGAGTCGACTCTGGGAAAGGGTTAGTGTATTGTGGGCGATGGGCTAGCAACCTATCACTGCAATATCACGTTTAACCATCTGGTTACCTTGAAATTGCTAAACGTGGCACTGAATTTTTGAATTCATGTGCTCTGCCTACCCCTCTTGGGAATACAGGCGTGAAAATATGTACGTAAATATGTATGTATGAAAATTCGAATGGAAAACTACTGTTTGTATGTGGCTGATCCATAGATATAAATGGATTGGGTTCGACATTACGATTCGATCTTTTAATTCGAAATTCCGAAACGGAATTCCAAGTGTATGTAGACGCCTTTAGGGTGTGCTATGTTCCCGATGTTAATTATTATTATTTGCCGAGCAAAACTCTCTTTTTCTTGGGACAAAGTTTGGACAAGCATGAAAATAAATAACGCGGAGTTCCGACAAGGGTTTCTCCGTGCTTTGCTAATTTAAAAAAAGTAATTAAGATACAGATATTGTAGCCCTTGACGTTTGTTTACACAACGTTCTGCCGCTAAAATATTAACTTAAGTACGTTGGTTGTATAATTGCATTAATAACAAAGCTTAGACAATAGAATGTTATTGATTTCAAATTTACTCAAGACAACAAGAACACATTTCACGCTAACTCGTCTATTACTAACGCACTTGTCTGTATGTAATACTTTTATGTATACAGAGTAAGAGCCTGGGATTGGTCGGGTAGACTTGTTTATTTCTAATACTTGTGTAAGAAACTATGATACTGAATTAAATGAGAACGAATTTATATGCCACGGCATTTTCTGGCACTTAGGTCAATCAAATATTAAAAAAATAATACACACGTACATACATCACGCCTGTATTCCCAAATGGGGTGGGCAGAGCACACGGAACGCTACATAGTTAAAACTATAACTATTTCACGTAAGCCGTTCGTGCGTCAGTCTGACTCGCATTTGGTCGGTTTTTGTATGATTTCGTGATCACTCAGATAAATACCCGTGTAACCCGTGTAGTGCCGGGTTGGAATAGCACCTCCCCCTTTCTTCCCGTGGGTGTCGTAAGAGTCGACTCTAAGAAAGGGTTAGCGCATTGTGGGCGATGGGCTAGCAAGCTGTCACTGCAATATCACGTTTAACCATCTGGTGACCCTGAAATTGCTAAACGTGGCACTGGATTTTTGAATTCATGTGCTCTGTTTACCCCTCTTGGGAATACAGGCGTGGGAATATGTTTGTATGTATGTCAGATAAATGCTTTTTAGGGAACTGAGAAAAGACATATTTTCTCAGTTCGCCAACGAAATATGCTTCATTAAACGCGGAAGTCAAATGTAATTAATATTTCCGTAAAACTGAACAGTTTGGATAGAATGGGTAATTAATCTGTATTTACTGGTTACAAAATCAGTTACTGACCAACTTTTGTGACGTTTCATTAAGAAATTGGTTGCTTTAATCAGAGTTTGTTGAACTTTGGACAAGTTCAAAAGTGGATTTATGATTGGCTAAGCTTTGTTTATGATTTACCATTTTGTATCTGTTTTGTTTACGTAGTCTCGATCCTGTTGCAGCTCTGATTTTGTGTACACGGAGGAGGTCAAATAATTAACTGGATGTCTCAGGAAGTAAAAGGAAAGAAAATGTTTGAATTATTTGTCCAATGACCTATGACCAATGTGACGTTGAATTAAAAGAAAATATAAGCGACTCATCTTTCAAACGTCAAAATTTACATCAATCTTCTGATTTGATTGTTTTCGTGCTCACCAGAATCTACCGCTAGAATTTTTTATAATCACGCCTATATTCCCAAATAGGTAGGTAGGCAGAGGACACGAAACGCTACATAGTCCAAACAATTAGCTATGTCCACACCAGTGCGCTTTCACGTTCAACTTGCGTCTGCCTTTGACGCATGCCCGTGCAACCACAGCGCATGCGCTGAAACTAGATCCTTCCTCAATGAAGACGCGATGGCGGCATGCGATGTGGTTGGTGGTTGCACGGGCATGCGTCAGAGGAAGACGCAAGGTGAACGCGAAAGCGCACTGGTGCTGACATAGCTAATGATCACTTCACGTTTCGTACCTACTTCAAATGTATTGTTTTAAACTTTCGTGATTTTTACTCATATTTATGCATACGCGGGACTTAATCACAGTATTTTTAATTACCTCTCGACGTTTCGGCCGCGTTACGCGTTCAAATATAGTTTTTGTGATTCTCACTCATATTTACGTGACTCAGTCAACTCGTAACCACGGTCGCTGCAACGCGGCCGAAACATCGAGGTAATTAATATCGTATCAATAGCTATTTGAATAAGTCCCGCGTAGTAATAAATATTTTTACCAGGTTTCGAGTTAGCGTGTATTTAGAGTCAACTTACATCACCTCTACTTTGGAACACATTAATAACACTTATATAAACAAATAGGCTTGGATGTGATCATGGTTTTATTGGACAAAAAGTGGTCCCGCGCACGGCGGGCGGAGTTTGCGCAAAAACGCGTGATTAATGAGCGCGGCTGATGAACACATCGCGCGCGACGCCTGGAAGCGCCACTGAGCCCCTTAGCACAACAGGCATCGTTAGAAGGATTTAAACATGTAATATACATACACTCACGCCTGTATTCCCAAGAGGAGTAGGCAGAGCACATGAATTCAAAAATCCAGTGCCACGTTTAGCGATTTCAGGGTAATCAGATGGTTAAACGTGATATTGCAGTGACAGGTTGCTAGCCCACGCCCACAATACACTAACCCTTTCCCAGAGTCGACTCTTACGACACCCACGGGAAGAAAAGGGGAGGTGTTATTCTAACCCGGCACCACACGGGGGAGACATGTAACACGTGGAAATAATTATTTCATAAGTAGTCTACAATTCAGTATTCGAAATAGTGTTGCGAGTATCACACTGCAACGCATCACCGAGTGTCTTGCGTGTCGCGCACCTACGCGCAAACGCGTAGATGCATTGCCAGTGTGTTGGACGGAGCGGGTTTTCTGTACAAACGGAGAAACTTACAAGCAATGTATGAACACGCATTCTCCCACTGCGCTCCTTGATGCGTTGGAGTGTGTTAATCGCCAGGATCTCACCAAACCAGTCAACGCCTTTTCGGCAAAACGCGGGTAGAAAAAGCTTTATGTCAACGGAATAAGGGCGAACAAGACGTCAATCGGCTTGGCTCGCTCGGCCGAGAATGGCCGAGCCAAAATTGACGTCTTATTTGCTCTTATTGCGTTGACATAAAGCTTTTTCTACCCGCGTTTTGCCGAAAAGGCGTCGACTGGTTTGGTGAGACCCTTACAGGAATACAATTGGTTGCGCGGCTGCCCGGCGAGTAGTTCTGCTTGCCGTTGCTAGGTGGCGTGGCATTGGCCACATCTCTCCCTCTCACCTCTTACATCTGTTTTTAAACCCAAAATGATGATAGAAGTGGCTGCGAAGCGTGAAATAGTCATAATCATGGATATGTCTATTTCACGTTTCGTGTGCTCTGCCTATCCATTTCGGAACATAGGCGTGATTTTATGTTTTTTATGTTATGTTTATGTTGCTTTTTAAGTTTTGATCAATACATAGTTTATGTCACCATTATAACGTTCATCACTTCATTCGTTATAACACTATGTAAGTCATTTAAGTTGCATTTTAAGCTTTCGTGACGTCACCATTACTAATCATTTTCATAATTCCACTAGAATTGAGGACTTTAAAAACAAGTCCTGTAATGAATGCAGGTTTATGACATTTACTCGTTCGCATTTAATTTCCTTACGTACAATGGGTTCTTCGTATTGTTGTGTGTAATCATTCATTTCAACTCACAATACACGGAAGTAGGTATACGTACACAAAGTGTACTAAATTTTAGTCCCGTTGGTAACTGGAAAGTGGATCAAATTCAACCCGCAAGATTAGACAGAGACAAACTTAAACAACAAACGACGTGAAATCCTTAAAGGCTTGTAAAAATAAGGAACACAGTCCCGCTGTCGCTTCCATCCACTCTAAGTCCCGGCACCCAAGCACGAAAAGTTAGATCCCGCAGAATTCGACTCGCGAAATAAATTAGACAAGAGATTTGTATTGCCGCCGGATTAAACTGTCTTAATTTATTACAAGCAGCCTAATGGTGGGGCCGTGGGATTGCTCGCGAATTTTATATTTGTGAAATGGGAAGTGTGGGTGATAAGGGTGAGACACAATGAGAGTTGATGCGCTCGTTTCGGGCGCTTTCTTGAGACTTTTTAGGTTGAGGTGTCTATGATTAGTGATGGTAATTTTTTTAGCAGTTTAGGTGCAGTATTTTACTTTTCTAGTGGGAAGGTAGAGCATGCAAAACCTTATAATATAGCCAAGCCATGCCCATTTCTCGTTCCGTGACCTCTTTCAAGCATAATAATAAAACAAATGAAAGATATATAATAGTGACAGATTGCTAGCCTGTCGCCTAAAGCATACCTAAACCTATTTCCTTAGTTGCTTCTTAAGATATCCACGGAAGAAATGAAGGAGTATTATTCTAAGCCCGATACCGCATTGGCAATGCCTAATTGGGTTTAGTAACGTATTCTTAATAGCTCTTACAATATCAGATTTTAATTCTTCCGTGGATGTTGTAAGAGGCGACTAAAGAAATAGGTTTAGGTATAGTAGGCGATGAATTATCTCGGAGTAGGTAATTTAAGGGAGATGAAATATAGTTAAGTTGCTCCCAACGCAACGACTATGCGTCAAAGCGGCGAAATATAATAACATTCAGGGCGTTACTCAAATTAAACTGTTAGCGCTGGACAGAGTTACGCTTCGTACGGAATTTACCGCGCGAACTTTACAGTAAATTAATAATAAAATTTAATAACGAAACGTGACTTTACTGGGACGCGTGCACGGATAAACTAGACTTATACTATTACTATGCAATAAACTTAAGACTAAATGCAGTACTCATTTAGCCTGGAAATATGGAGAACAACAGACAGTCATCTTGTGAATGCGTTTTGCTTATGAGTTTGGTATTGCGTCTGTCGGTATTAATTGGTCCCTTAATAGAATGTTTTGTGGTGTAATGTATAGATTTTAGGTCACTGGGTTTTAAGTAAAGGCCACCGTTATACACACAGCATATATTTACAGAAGAAAGGAACTAATTAATAACAACGTAAAATTGAGCACGCCTTAGTGCTATAGCGGATGACAACCAAATCATGACAACAGTAAAACAAAATGTAAAAATCCAAAAATAGAAATATATACAAAAAGGTTGGCCATGTGAGCGCGCGTAGTCAACAGTGGTTTTAAGTCAAGCGTAACTTTTCTATTTGTAATTGTAGGCAACAGGCTAGCAACCTGTTACTATCATACCAAAGCGTAAAGTCGTCATGGATTTGTCAAGACAATGTTGCGTGTTTGTATATTGGACGTGATTTGTTTATATAACTAGCATTGCTCAAGATTATATGTTTAATACATTTATTATAACAAAAATATTATTGAAGAGAAAGAACAAACGGGCAAACCTTAAATAAGCGATAGAATCTTGCATCGTAGCTGGCTCCAAAATTCCTATAATACCACCTTACCAAAAATTTCAACAATTATTTTATCTATACAGGATACTCAGAATCACTAACACGACACAGTAATAAAATAAAAAAAAACACTTTTTTTTCATGTTTTTCATCGGGAAATTCCCAAAAAAAAATGAATGTGCGCAGACGGGCGCGAGAAGCGGTCGCGCGCTTGTACCTGGTTGCCCGTGCAGTGTCTATAATGTCACCAGTTTTTAGGAAAACTTTGATGACACTTAATTTTAATTTATTAAACAAAATAAGAAACTACGCAAATTATATTCTTAAGTTTTATTAACTAACAGTTCTATGATATCGTCAAGGATTTCATTATTACCCTGTACATTAATACATTTTACACCTTATTAACACTGGCTTATTATCCCGTGTGGTGTCAGGTTTAGAATTACACCTCTCCATTTCTTCCGTGGATGTCGTAAGAGGCGACTAAGGACTGGGTTAAGGTATATTTTAGGCGACAGGCTAGCAATAGCAACCTGTCACTATTGTACCTGCCACCTTGAAACCCAAAAATAAAAATTATGCTAGAAGTGGCTACAAAACGTGAAATAGTCATTGTTTGTCTATATAGAGTTTTGTGTGCTCTGCCTACCCCATTTGGGAATACAGGCGTGATTATATAATATGATGATTTATATGATTATCACTGGCTGGCAGTTTTCGAACCCCGCCAGCTGTTCGGTCAACGTGGCACTTCTTCGGGCAATAATTAGTGCAGGCTAATTACAGCTGCACGACTTACC
Source organism: Adoxophyes honmai (assembly GCA_005406045.1). Classification (NCBI taxonomy): domain Eukaryota; kingdom Metazoa; phylum Arthropoda; class Insecta; order Lepidoptera; family Tortricidae; genus Adoxophyes; species Adoxophyes honmai. The sequence goes on along the minus strand of BHDV01004100.1, from coordinate 119,075 downwards.
GTGCAGGTAATTGTGTGTGAGAAGGCAATTACCCGCCGTGAAGCCGGTGATTACTATAATTACTTAATTGTAATCTATTTAGGACCGTGGAAGGTTCTAGAAATGGATGGAAAAATAGAAGGCCTAAAGTTTTAGGATAAATAAAATTATCGTCGTGAGACTCATTCATAGCGAAATCAAACCGATACTTTTACGTTTTTATGTCGAGACTAGTTCGCCATGATTCGGGGCGATTCGTGACCCTTAAACGGGATGTTTTCACGCCATCATGTCCTATTCTGAAAGCAGAGCGATAGCGAGGCACGCTCGCATACGCCACGCACCCTCACAGGTCATATTACTCCGGTCACGGGCCAGCAACAAATGCATTAGTTACCTATATTACATTACAAAAATATACATAATTATCAGAAATATACTACTAGGGCAGCTGTATAGGTACGCATGAACACTCTCACTGAATTGTATATCTTTGTTGCAGGGTACTTCTGGCACATCACGGACTTCCACTACGACCCGCTGTACTCCGCCACCGGGGACACTAGAAGACGTAGGTACAAAGTGTACTACACTAATAATGACTTACAAACTTGCTCGCCTCTTGTCGTGATTTGTAAAATGAAGTTTAAAAGTTAGTCCTTCTGCTTTAAACCTTAAATAATGCTAAAAATGGCTGCGAAGCGTGAAATAGATATGATTTTGTCTATGTAACGTTTCCTATACTCTGCCTATCCCGTTTGAGAATATGGGCGTGATTGTGCAGTCGAGGAATTTAATTTCCATCTCATTTCATTAAAGTGTCGCCAAGCGTTCGCGATTCATAAAGGTAGAAAATAGCATCAACATAAAGTAATTTGTTGTCTGGTTACCTACCCACTAACACAAAACAATGAGTGCAATAATACTATGTCAAAATAATGTCGTTCTTTAGCTCTTAATGGTTACCTTTTGGTATCGGTATTGAACCTTAGGCTGCCTGTCCACTGAAGTGGAGCGAGGCAGCGGAGCGGTGAGCGAGATAAAAATTCACCAATAGAATTGCATAAAATCTCCGCTCCTCTTCAGTGGATGCAATTCTGTTGGTAAATTTTTACCTTGCTTACTGCTCGGGTGCCTCGCTCCGCTCCAGTAAACAGGCAGCCTTACGGTTACATTTTGCAATACGATATTGAACCTTAGATGGGTGGGAAATTCAAATACGTATGTGTCGGTTCATCAGTTTGTTTGTTTGGCAGAGTGTCGGCGCGCGGACGAGCGTGGCAGCTCAGGCCACCACCGTGCTTTGGGCCGCTATGGGGACTTCGCGTGCCACAGCTCGCTGGCGCTGGTGGACGCGGCGGCGCGGCACATGCGCACGCGGCACGCCGAGAACGTCGAGTTTGTGCTGTGGACCGGGTAGGCTCTACACCTATGTTATAGCTTAGTCCGAGGTGTATAGCGGGAAGAGGGACAGTGGGAAGTAGCTGCAGCTATCGAGTGCGGCACCTTGGGACTTCGCGTGCCACAGCTCTCTGGCGCTGGTGGACGCGGCACGCCGAGAACGTCGAGTTTGTGCTGTGGACCGGGTAGGCTTTATATAAGTAGGCTTAGCATGCGCTAAAGGTCGGTTGCAGAGCACAGCAGAAAATGTTTGATAATCTTACTTGCCCCGCTGAATGTTAACCAATTGAGAATAAAATTTTGGCTTGGAATAAATTACTTTTACCTGCTTTTTGCTGACAAAGTAGTAAGTGTACTCCAATTTTGAGTATTGGATGACGTATGTACAGAGGAGACAAAGTACACTCCAGGGCTCGAGATGTGCAACCGTGCAACGTAGACACAACTCAAATACCATTTTTCAATAATTAATCAAGCAAACAAGCGCTCACTATCGTTACTTTGACCCCAAAGGCCAGGAAGATGGTGTTCCGCTCCTTTCACGGCACTGCGCGGGCGATGATTCCCGAAGTCTACCAAAAGCTCCCGAATCCTCCCAAATGCTTAACTTCACCAAGTTACCCAGTGTTCATACAAAGCGCTTCTCCCAGGGACATCATAGCAGCGCGCTACGGCAACGCGGAGCAGCGCTTCGCGGCCGTGCGCAACATGACGGACCTGCTCGGGCGCACGTTCTCGTCCCACTTCGTGTTCCCAGTGCTGGGCCACCTGGACCCGCCGCCCTCTGACAACCTGACGAGCCTCTGGGGCCACTGGCTGCCGCTGGAGGCGCTGCATACGTTTAAGACTGGTATGTAGGCTTTAGCCAAACTAGTGGTCGACATTAAACTAGAGGTGAGACGTATTTACTGGAACAGATTTTTGTAACAGGTTTTGGCTTGGACGCGTAAGTAACAGATCCGGCTCGCGAGTCCTTTAGCGTACGAGTACTTTTCGAGTACAGCGCCTTGGACGCTCGTCGGACTCGGAACTATTCGGATTAGGTTCGGAACGTCGGTTTTTGTGATCGCTCGAGTCGCCTAGCCATAACCATTGCGCGATGAGTAATAAGGACAAAGGAAGGAGCGAGTTGTCATTTGTTTAAATAACACGTTTAGCGTGAACACAATAAGGTCGAGTTTCTTTTGATAACATTCTATGTTTTGGTGTGATAGGTTTACTTTTTACTCAGATAAATAATGACGTAAGACGTAATAGTAATAGTATAGTAGACTACAGTTAGGTTTTAGTAAAATGGATGTGTTTTAGTTAAATATATACAGATATACGTGTTACCTGTTCATATTGCAAAATCCTTACTATCCTTAATTCCTTACTAATTACTAATATTATAAATTGGAAAGTAAGTTTGTTTGTTTGTTTGTTTCGCTTTCATGCCGTAACTACTGAACCGATTGCTTTGAAATTTTGCAGACGTAAATAATAGGGTACTTTTTATCCCGGAAAAAAATTATGTTCCCGAGGGAATGTTCGCTTTATACTGCAATATAACCGAATTCCACACGGGCGAAGCCGCGGGCGGAAAGCTAGTGATAAATTTACATTTATTTATTATTTTGCTTTTAATCATAATCGTAAATTAAATCTTTTACCTCACTTAAACTTTCATCCCTCGAATAACTTGATGTTTTATTCTCGCAGTTTCTTAGTGTAATTAAAATTATTAAATGCGTCAGTGAAATTATCTACTTTTGGTTCCAGTTGAATAGATATGGATTTCTTCATGTTCTAGCGTCTGTCTCCAAGCTAAGTGGAATTTGGTAGTTCGATATACGTGAAAGTACTAAAACTAGTACGCATTTACGGGAATCATTGATCTCTATGTACGCATTTACTCTATAAGTACATCGAGTACAGTACTCGTAATACGCATTTACTCTATAAGTCCATCGAGTACAGTACTCGTAAGTACTCGTGGACCTAGTCTTTGGATCTAGTTTTTTTGTGGACGCGTACTCGCAGGAACTGTTCCACGTTTTGCCTAGTACGTCTCACCTCTACATTAAACTTGGAATTTAAGTGGTGAGGATGGGTTCGCGCATCGCCTTTGCCTGAAAAAAAAAATCTTGCCAAGTGTATTGTCGATTGTTGACTAAGTATACAGTTCTGAAAATAGCCACCTATTTTAGTGGATTGGATTTTAGTGAATTTAGTGGAAGTGAATGTCCATTAACTTCACTTAAAGGCGATTTTACAAGTCTGTCTTTTGTCTGATCGAAGACTACGAAATGGCTGCCATTACCAAACGTTAAAGACAAGTTTTAGCTTTTAGTCTTCTACACATGGATAATATAGGCCTGCCGTGATAAGCGATCTTGAAGAAGAGTCTTTGGTTTGCTTTCTACATACATCCTTCAATGATTTTGCTGGTTCTTTTAATGGAGTTAGGCTGGGTAAACGAAAAAAAATGTTTTCTTCTCACCAATAGCTGATCTGATACAGGTACCTACTTAAATTTTAAGTATTGTACTCTAAATCGTCACCAATTTGTTGAACTGTTGTTTTTTTAGTATTAAATCCCTACATCAGCGCTCAGGATTTTTTGCAACAATCACTAAAATATTTAAGCAATTACGGGAAATCCTCTCGCGCCTGCGCTCGCAACGCGCGACGCACAAAAAGTTGATTCCATTAAAGTCGGCCAATCGATCCGAGTTAAATCTCAGGCCGAGTTTATCCAATTAACCTCTATTCATTCCGCTTTTTGGCATGAGTTTCCAAGTTTCAAGTGATCAAGCTTTAAATATAATTCAGACTTTGTTATTGGATTGTTAAAAATTCAACGTGGAGATGTTTTGTGCGTAAGTGTTACAGGGACAGCGATGGTTCGAGTTATTAAGCGACAGTTACACTGAGTTGTGTCGCCGAACGTGTTCCAAGCTAATGCCGACTTTACACTAGAGTTCACTAGACTGTCCAACCGTCGTAACCTAGTCAGACTGACTGTTGTTGTCGGTCGCGAAATGTGGCCTGCTACCATGTTCTTTACACGTTCTCGGCCGCCGCAGGCAGCAAGCGGCGAACGATTCAGTGTCAGTCAGTTTTTTGACTAGTTGTAATAGTTGACATGTTTTTGACACTTTTCTATGGATATGTTAGATGTGGAATCTCTTTGGTCATCAAATTAGGATTGTCGTTTGTTTGCAACTAGCTGTGCCCACGACTTCGCCCGTGTGGATTTTTTTTCACATTTTCCTATGTTTATTCGCTCCTATTGGTCGCAGCGTAATGTTACATAGCTTAAAGCCTTCCTCAAAGAATGGTCTATCCAATACAAAAAAACCAATTTGAACCATTGGTTCCTGAGATAAGCGCGTTCAACAAACAAACAAACGTTGGAGCCTTTGGAGCTTAACATCAGAAAGTAAATACCACGTTTTATTGTCTGGCAGGCGGCTACTACACGATAGAGCAGTCGCACAGCAAGCTGCGCATCGTGGCGCTAAACACGAACCTGTTCGGCGCGCGCGACGCGGGCGGCGCGCCGGCGCGCGAGCAGTGGGCGTGGCTCGACGCCGTGCTCGACAAGGCGGCTGCCAACAGCGAGATGGTGAGTACGAAGTGTACACACACGCATCGTGGCGCTGAACACGAACCTGTTCGGCGCATGCGACGCGGGCGGCGCGCTGGCGCGCGAGCAGTGGGTGTAGCTCGACGCTGTGCTCGACAAGGCGGCTGCCAACAGCGAGATGGTGAGTACGAAGTGTACACACACGCATCGTGGCGCTGAACACGAACCTGTTCGGCGCATGCGACGCGGGCGGCGCGCCGGCGCGCGAGCAGTGGGCGTGGCTCGACGCCGTGCTCGACAAGGCGGCTGCCAACAGCGAGATGGTGGGTACAAATGCTTAACACATTCAGAACCAAGGACCCGGCTCCCGGGTTCTTCATAACGTTCCGGAAATACCGAGAACCTGGTAGCCGGGTTCATTTTATGCTAGCTATAGACTACTCGGTTCCGCGCAGATGTTTTGATTTTAGGCGTGGTCGTGAATGTGTTAAGAGGCGAAATGCGGTAAGCGACGTTTTTAGGACTGAAGCGGCGATTATGTTGTCAGTCGGTCCTAATATTCAATCTATTGATAGTTTAGCTTATTAGAAACAGAAAAAAAAAACAAAATTAAACGACATTAAGAGCACTATTTTTTATAGGCAGGGAGGGTAATCACCATGTACTATTACTGTCATAAGAGGCGTTTCACCCCATCCCTTTTGGTTTGCAACGCGTCTATAGGCAATGAAAATCATTTACCTATTAACACATCAGGTTAAAAAAGTGGAATTATACGCAGAAAAAGTAATTATAGTTTCAATTTTTTGTGAGACCCAGAACGAAAAAATTAAATTAACGACTAACTAACTAGTCAAATAATAAAGCAACTATTGATTTGAGACGCCTGTTTTCCGACAATGTCAGGTTAGTAACAACAACCTGGCTCGAGGGTTCATTGAACTGTATCGATGGAGACGGAAAAATAGTTCGAACTAAACGAGCCGCAGCCACAGCAAACGATGGCTCACGGCCGAAAAGATACTGGCATTTACTGCTGCCTCCCTTAATTAAAGACTGTCCATTTTATACCCAATCCACTCTTTTATTCGATTCTATTTGTTTTGATTTTTGTGATCGTTTATGAAATTCGCCCGATAGGCTTATTAATCCAAACGCGGCACCTCACGGGGCTACTTTAGTTCTATACAAATCCAGATTTAAGCCAATGACCACACACACACGTATTCCCAAGAGGGGTAGGCAGAGCACATGAATTCAAAAATCCAGTGCCACGTTTAGCAATTTCAGGGTGACCAGACGGTTAAACGTAATATTGCAGTGACAGGTTGCTAGCCCATCGCTCACAATACACTAACCCTTTCCCAGAGTCGACTCTTACGACACCCACCGGAAGAAAGGGGGAGGTGCTAGTCTAACCCGGCACCACACGGGGAACTATTGCACATTTTTTTCTAATTTAACAGTTGTAATCATGTTTAATATACGAAAACGAACGTGACGAAGATTGACAAGGAGTTGCGTCTACAATATTTCTCGTTATTATAATTATATTCCAATTTTAGAAACAATAGTTAAACTCAATACCGGCTAATGATTACAGTTCAGTTGAAGTAAACACAGCTTCGTAATTAAGGGCTGATAACAGGACTATTATTAGAATACGATCCCTTCAGAGGTATTATGATGGTAGGTATTTTCGGTAATTCGGCCGCAGAACGAGCGGGGCGATTAGCGGATCGTATTTTGAGAGAAATTACTAAATTTACTACGTTTTAAGTTAATAATTTAATAATGTCGAGAAATCTCTGGTCCAGCTAATAGCCAAGTAGCGATTATGACAGTGTCCTATATTTTATTTAAATCTATAGCGTATCAGCTACTAGGCGCGCGTGTCGAATCGCGCCCGAGATGTCTGCAATTTTTTTAGTATAGTTTGTCTCGCACGATACCTAGTAACGTTAAACATTATTATTTGTAAACATAAAACTACCGAGAGACTCACTCATTGTGAAAAATAACGGAATTACTCAAGTTGTTTATACCGAGATTAGCTCGACATGTTTCGAATCAATCCGTGATCCATCATCTGGAGCTACGCGTCTGTTCGCTGCCGTGGCGCGTAGCTCCAGATGATGGATCACGGATTGACCCGAAACATGTCGAGCTAATCTCGGTATAAACAACGTGAGTAATTTCGTTTTTTTTCACAATTATTATTTGTGATACCCATATCCGTCGCGGATTTGGTTGATATTAGAAGATAAATTTATGGTACGTCAACGTAGGTACTATTGCAGATTTGAATCGCTGAGTGTCTTGCTAGTTTTCGTGATTTAGTCGTGTAATTAATGTAGAACGTTTACAACGGAGTTCGGATAAAAACTACAAATAATGGCAAGCGGCTCAACAATAGGTACCTGTTTGCGACTGTGTGTCCAAGTTTGGCTTCAATCCAAGCTAAAGCCGAAACATTTCGAAAGTCATGTACCCTGACCAGCCAATAATGACATTATCTGCGGCAAAACATACTCGCACAGCCAAACATACTGCACTATTTTGTGATCATGTTCCAATTTAATGAGGTAACCTGTACGTTAACCTCGAAATGTAACAGGTTTTTACAAATTGAGAACCTTTTCCTGTAGTCGATAAAAACAAAGCAATACAATAGCGATAGCAATGATTACTTACTAGCGAAATATTAAGAGCGTGCAAACAAAATTCGGCGATTTTGATGTTTTTCAAATGCTTTACAAAGCTATAAATCCTTAAGTTTTTAAAGAAAAACTACTGTAACATATAAATAAACTCTTTTTCTTGGGATTAACGGTAAATATTTTTTTATTAGCAACATAGATTTCTTTTACTTAGCCAATTTGTTGAAGGGTTTTCACAAAAATACGCGTCAGAGCTGTCTTTCACTTGAAAATTTTCCATTAAAATTTACCATAAACGATATAAACTTCTTATTATCTGATAGACAATATAGTCGACTAAGGATTAACGGTGTTACATGAATCAAATTATTGGTTTTTATTATTCAAATATCATTTTACATAATTTCAAAGTTGAACCATTACTTTATTTTTTTTCTCATTGATTTTAATGTAATTACAAATGAAACAATTTTATTGTAAATTTACAGAATATGTTTAGTTTAACCATATTTTTTTCATGGCTAAATATGAGTTAATTTATATTTCACGATTTTTTAAATTTTGATTCAAAACCACTAAGGTCAGGCGGGGGAAGAGAAACGCAGGGGTAGGAGGGCACTACAGACCATACTCACTCATAACTCGACGAGTTATGGTCTGTGGTGCCTCTTACCCCTGCCCTGCCCCTGAGTTTCTCTTCCCCCACCTGATCTTATATTACGTTCGTAAAAAATGTTTGCGCCCTCTTTTAATTAAATTTAATCACTAGTTTAAGGACTAGTCCTTACGTTGTTGAAGTTGGGGTTTGTTCAAATGCATATTCTACAAGTTGGTTACAGGTTTTGATGTCATTTTCGTTTATTTGTTAGAGTTCCGAAATCTCGAATAGATAATTAAACAGCTTTAATTTCACTTTGAACGTATTCAGCTATTTTTATAAAAAAACTGGCCAAGTGCGAGCCGGACAAGCGCACGAAGGGTTCCGTACCAAAACAGTATTAGTTTTAGTATTTGTTGTTATAGCGGCAACAAAAATTCATCATTTGTGAAAATTTCAATTGTCTAGCTGTCACGGTTTGTGAGATACAGCCTGGTGACAGACAGACAGACGGACAGCAAAGTCTTAGTAATAGGGTCCCGTTTTTACCCTTAGGGTACGGAACCCTAAAAAGGGTCCAGAGAAATGAGACTAGTGTACCATTCGATAAATCCTTCACTTATATAGATACCCTTCTTAATAACAAAAAATTGTAGTGTACACTTCGATGCACCATTGAACAAAATGTAGCTAAAGAACATACTTGTTTGTGTTCCACGAGGACAGAGCAGCGTATTTCCTCAGCGATTCTTTGTTCTTTTTATCCAACGGCCGTCAGTGTGCTCCGAGAGCACGTCGGAGCATCTGCGAGGCTGTTAAACATCTGGACACGTGTACGATTCTTCCGTTTCCTTGCGATTTCTCCGAGCGACAAAGGATTATGTTAACGCCTTAGCCTGGATCTTTTGTATCGCTCTCTAGGATTCTAGCTTCCGACTGAGTGAAGCTTTGAAGAGGGTGCAGAAGAAAAGTTTGAAACTTAAAGGAAAGATAAAAAGTAGCTAAGGTTACGCAATCTTCTTAAAAACGTATTTTATGTACGTGCTCTTACGATTCATTGGTATCCATATTATCACGCTTTGGTTAAGTTATAAATAGCTAAAAAGTTTTTAAAAGTAACCCGAAACATAAAGTACTATCGAACCAACTGATTCCTGACCCACCGCAGAACGTTGTCACAATAAACGTCATTAAACATTTCCTTTGTCAAGCAATGCAATGTCACTATGACGTTCACTGTTATAGGTTCTATGGTGGGTCAGGAATCAATTGGTTCGATGGTACTTACCTACTCAAAGATTTGTAAATAATATTTCGTGGGCCCTGTTTACGCTAAACTTTGGAAACACAGGGGTTATTATACACATACATGTTCTCACGCCTGTATCCTAAGAGGGGTATCTACATAGGGGTATGCACATGAATTCGAAAATCGAAATATTTATGTTTATTTAAATAACTCTAGGAAAGTGGCATTTTGAATACGTGACAATATAGCAAAGGATTGAACAGTAGTTGAGCATGTTTGTGTTGATAGGCAATGCTGAAATCGCGTTTGTGTGTACGCACGTCGAAAATTGTGATGGTTCTATCATCTCGTACATCATAAAAATGTTTTTGGAAAACTTTATTGTTCAAAACACAAGAGTAAACACACAGAGAATGTTATCTTACATTTAAAAGCACTACATCAATAGTAGACATACATAGTCAAGTAGCATAGAATAGATTTTCCGTAAACCTCACCTCACTCAAAATCAAAGTTAACAAAAGCTGATTTCTAACACACTTCATGCAACGCTTTCCGCAAACGAACTTTACAAAGTTAATTATTGTAATATCAGTATCAGCTCCGTGGAATCTAAAGCATAATATGTAACAAATACTAGCATTTCTGGCAGCATAAAGCGAAGGACTTGTTACCCGGTACGGGGCATATTTCCAACGCCGGGCCATAACTACTCGCGGAGGGAAATCCGGCCACGGGCCTCGCTAATAAATTACAGATTAGAAACTCGTTAATCTAATCGCCTTTCAAATATGCAAGGAAAACGTAATTTTACAAAGAGTTCTTGGATTACGGGAACTTAATTTTGTTTTTAAATTTATAAGGCTGTTAATTTTGCGGACGTTTATTTTTACCGTGTAAATTGGTGGAGAGAAATGTTTCCTGCGGCTTACGCCTTGTTGTGAGCGGGTTTGCGTGAGTTCAAATACGTGGTTAGGTCGGAAAAGCTAAACTGGACGCAAGTTGCGAAAAACGTTTTTGGGAAAAGGGGATCTTAAGCAATTTGATTTTACTGTCTTATTATGTTATTACTTTATTACGTTCAAATGACAAGAAGTTTAAAACCGTCGTAGAAAAAAATCATATAAATGTTTTATTGGTAGCGACTCTACACAAGAGTTTATCGGTAAATAAATTATCTGTCTATCTCTTTGTCTGTCTAAAGATCGATTTAACCAAACGAAAATAAAACACAGCCTAAAAATAAGTAATTTTTAGTCGCTTTTTCGTATGAAAAATAAATTTAATCGCGAGTATAGAGGTCCTGTTCCAGGACTAAATTTTTCATACTTAAGATGAGGCCTGTGCCCCATAGTTTATGTAGGCTTTTTTATTATTACAGTGAAAATACCCTAAAATTGTCTAGTCTTAGCGCTTACCAATTTAACTGCCAACTCAAAATCTTACAAAATTATGTTAGACATGGTCATGAGGTGTGAAATAGTCATGGTTTTGTCTATGTAGCGTTTCGTGTGCTCTGTCAACCCCATTTGGGCTTACAAGCGTGATGAATGTACGCGTGATGTATTTGAAAAAGTGGTAATCAATTCAACCAATCCAGAATATACTCGAAACAAGTCAGTCTTTGATTTTGAATAAGACAATAAATTCCAGCCTAAATTATGTTCTTAATTAGTTCAATCAACCTTTCTCGGTTACGTAATGGAAACAAAAGTTCCTCTAGTATTTTCCCAGGATCACAACTAGTCTGGTATTGGACATTAAATTTGATAGGCGTCCTGATGGCCACTAACTCCGCGACGCCGGCCTCCTGTTATCCGCCTTGTTATCCGATGTTAATGGCATACTTAAGATGTAGAATAACTATCTGATATTGCCACTAGTAATATACATGGCGTTATCTTGCCTATTGTTATTATCTCCTTCAGAGAAGACAAAATGCTGGGATTACGAGTTCTTTCGAATTTGTCCGGGAAATGTCAGTCAAAGAAATATTTTTTCATATTATCAATTATCTGAATGCCTATTATTTTGACTGTGAAATATTTCTTTGAATTTTGGAGGTATTTAGTGATATCTTAACTTATTTCCTTTGTCGCGACTTACAACATCGTCGGAAGATATCGTTTTGACAAATGTGTATTTTTTTTTCTAAAATCACTGTTTAAAGGGGTAAGGGATACGCAAAGTTAGTGCGAAACATTTCTGAATTGCCTGTAATTTTACTTTTAAACGCAGACAAATTCGCGGGCAAAAGCTGGACAGTGTTTTAACATAACACTTCAGATCATTATATTATACTAAGGTTAAATGAGGTGAAGAAGTTATAGTATGCCCAAAAAGCCGGCAACAAACCAGACTAAGCCGCGTTTACACTAATTTAGGCGATTAAGATCGTCGGATAGCGCGCCGCAATTCGCGAGGTAGTCTGATGAGTTATTGTCTCGCCGTTCGTCATGTGACTAAACGAACTAATGGATTACTGTTTGAATGCTCTATTTAAGGATAAAACAAATCCCGTGTGGTGTTGGGCTTAGAATAACATTTATCAATTTCTTCCGTGTTCTAAAGGACAACTAAGGAATAATTTTAAACAAAAAAAAACCGACTTCAATTTAGCAATATTTTAAAAGTATTCTGTTTACTGAATGTAAAATCTTGACTTCA
>BHDV01004100.1:95356-106272 GCA_005406045.1 Adoxophyes honmai | reverse complement strand
GAAGTCAAGATTTTACATTCAGTAAACGGAATACTTTCAAAATATTGCTAATTTGAAGTCGGTTTTTTTTTGTTTAAAATTATTTCTTATAGAGTTAGTGGCAATTGTGAATTACACTTAGTAGTCCACCTAATGCGGTCACCTCACAAGTTCTCAACTACATCGGGCAACGAGCATTTTCTTACACTAGACTGGCCGTCGACCGCCGTAGCCAAATCAAGCCGTAACAGCTGTAGCTAATTGTTTTCTTCGCACATTCACGGTCACCGCATGCCGCATACGGCTTTCAACTCACTTGCCAGTGGAACTCCAAAAATATATCAAATACAAAAAAACGAGTCTACAAACCTCGCCCAGCCCCTTAAGCCGTCGTACACTAATTCAGGCGATTAAGATATGTTCGATAGCGCGCCGCCATAATTCTTCAGCAAGTCCGCTGAGTTACCGCCGCCACAAAGAAATACGCACAGAAGTTTATGAAGTGAACGTATTTACAGTTGCCCAGGAAATTGGTTTACCCCTTATGATCGATGTTCGTTTGTACCCCACGAAATAACAAGGTCTATTTCCCCTTGCAATAAAATTATAACACTAACAATTCCTTTAATATCATAATTGTATTTATGTTGAGTCATATTATGTCAAGTTTGATGAGACATTATAAGTAACATGGAAGCTTTGGTGAAAATAAATAAATAAATATAATAAATTTATTTATGCATCTCTTACACTTCATTTAAGGGACATACATACATACATAATTATTCTCACGCCTGTATTCCCAAGAGGGCTAGGCAGAGCACGTGAATTCAAAAATCCAGTGCCGCGGCTAGCAATTTCAGGGTAACCAGATGGTTAAATGTGATATTGCATTTAAAATACTGTCTTGTCTAAATTTCATGTGGCTGAATCATTAATGCGCGTCTTAAGAGGACGACAACCACGCTCGGACTCAACTATTCCCAGATACCGTGTCTGTGAGACGTGTCTCTGTTGCTTGACCATTTTATATGGAGATTGCCTTCTGTGCCTATCTGTACTGTGTCGCCGTAACTCATGCGTAACACGGTACTTGGGAATGTGTAACACGTCTGGTTAGTTGGCCAACTGGCCGCTTGAGGTTGTATTGATTGACCAGCTGTGCCTACTGCGTTTATGTAGTTTGCTGTTGAGGCTAGCTATTGCTCACCTACGATCATATCTGTTGCGAACTGCGAAGAAAGAGGGGAGTATACATCAGTATTCTCAAATGAGGTAGGTAGAGCGCATGAAACGCTACGTAGACAAAATCATGGTTATTCAAGTTCCGTAACCACTTCTAGCATTTTTAAACGCCGTGGACTGTATAAAAACCCTGTGCAATTATTACAAATGTATTAGATTAATGCAAAGATGCAGACAAAAATGTTGAAAAATTTAATTGGCAATGAAATTAATATTCAGCAACAAGAGTAAGAAATAAAAAGATCGTGAATTGTCAGATCGGTACAGGTGTGTTAGAAACGATTTGAACAAAACTTGCCAAAGACCTACTCACAACAAACAAACATTAAAAGTTGAGTAAATAAATCCTCGCAAAGCGACTGCTGCAAGCACGGCTATGCAGCCCATACAGGAAGTGCCGTAATTTGATACGGGTGATGTATGGCGGCCGGGCGATGGCCGCGGGCCGGCTCATTACTGCGCTGAACCAGACTAAATATTTAAATGCCAAGTCAGTGCTTCCTGTGCTCTACGGGAGGCCTAATGCGTCCACAATTAACATGGTTATTTAATACTAGCTGTGCCCGCGACTCCGTCCGCGTGGAATTGTGTCTAATTTTCCCCGTTTTTTCCCCACATTTTCCAATGTTTCTTCGGTCGTATCCTCGTGCTGTAAAATAAATTCTTTCAAACGTATAGATAACATTTTTAATCAGTTGGTTTGGCCACAATGCCGTGAGCCCAGGAAAGCGGACTTACCTCGGTCTGCCGCTGTCTTCCATACTGAGCCACAGGCACCGGGTGCGGCGAAGGAACGGCACGGTAGTATGGGGCTTCTTGTGATCACTTTTTAATTGTTTATTATGAGCAACACGCGATGCGACAACTTTGATGAGGTGACGTATATTTTAACAACGACTGGTTGCCGGGCAACATGCCTGTGCCCGGGCCGCGTGGCACAAGGAGGTTGCAGCCAGCAAGACCTCTGCTTGTCCACCTCCTTGGCCCACAGCAACGCGACGCAACCGTGTGCAAAATCTAGCGCCTAAACAGCTAGCGCCCTGTCTAACAGAAGCTTTAGTCTTCTCTTTCTTGTTCGTAGGTGTACATAGTGGGGCACGCACTGCCGGGCGCGGACGCGCGTGCGCACGACGCGACGGCGGCGGCGGCCAACGCCGAGTACCTGCGCGCCGTGCGCCGCCACGCGCGCTGCATCGCCGGACAGTTCTTTGGGCATCTGCATGCTGACACTTTCCGGGTCATTTATGACAATGGTAAGCATAAGCTAGCTTTCATAAGCATCACGCTCATCACGCCTGTGTAAAGGGCGCGGTGAGTTAACACGTTCCCTGTCCGAAGGCCCCCAATGTGGGGACATGAAGCTTTTTTTCACAAGTCCATGCTCCCACTATTGTACCACAGATGCACAATTGAACTTGTGACTTTGACAGACCGTTTTGTACGGTGACAGGGAATGTGTTAATATCGCTGGACAAATCTAGACGAGGTAACCAATTTATGGTATATGGTGTATGGTAGGCTAAAGGAAGTGCCTGCCGAGCTCCTGAACCAACCACTCTCTCAAACCTACACTCAAAATCTGTTGTAGCCTTGCCGGCAGGCTTCTTACTAACTGAATAAATCCTAGTGGTTAACTTTTCTTTATTTTCTCTCCCGCAAACTCCCCACTAACCGCTAATCGCGACAATATACTACGTCGATTAAGAAGGTCATCTTTACACTAGACTGCCGCCGACAGTCGTCACCTAGCCGGACTGTGACAGATGCCGCTCGCTAAATGTTGGCGACTGCCGTGTTTTTTTATACTTTAGCAGTCGCCGCATGAGGCGTGCGTTGCGATAAGCGGCTAGGGGGGAGCTTGCGGGAGAGTTCACTACTAGGATTTACTTCGTAATGAAAAATCTTCCGACAAGGATATAGCTCGCGGCACGAGATTTAGCGAGATTCGAGAGAGTAGTTGGTTCTGGAGCTCAGCAGACAATTCTCTTAGCCTAGGAGACGGCGGCAAAGGTCCCGTGGCTGACGCTGCTGTGGGACAACTACTAAGCGTAATTGCCGCGTCACACTCGGCGATTCCTGCAATAGCGCCATCTCGTCCTTTTCTTACCAATTCTGTAAAAAACCTACAGCACGTGTGTCTCGACGACTGTACCAGGGTTACATAAATCCATGGTGGTGACCGGTGCTTGTTTGCGCAGACCGCGCGGTGTCGTGGGCGCTGCTGGCGCCGTCGGTGAGCCCCCACCGCGACCCCGGAGGCGCCTCGAACCCCGGCCTCCGGCTGTACAAGTTCGACACTAACTCAGGAAAGGTAAGCTAGAAACTGAAATTCTAATCATACATACCGTCACGCCTCTTTTCGACAGGGGAGACTGAGAGCACCTTGTGGGAAAGATTCTAATAGAGACATTTCTCTCCAGGCAGATGTTATGCCTGGGGACCGAAGTCCACAGAGGAAACTTGTATTTATGCAACCGTTAAACGTATGTATAACGAATACTCTTGATACCAGATGGACACCCATGAATGTACGAATAGGTATAAAAAAGGATAAAAAAAATGTCTGAATATTTTACTAGTACATTTTATTTGTTAATTTTAGTGTGAATATTACTTTCAAGGAAGGCGTGTTATTAATTTTTCTTGATGTTATTGCTAATTTTTTTACAGTAATGGAGGCGTTAAAGTCGAAGTGAAAGCGTTCGAGACGTTTTCTTTTCTCAAAACTTACTGATAGTTAGGACGCTATCAAGCGTCGCTTAAAAAACGTTTAACCTATTTTGAGCGATATCGTATCACAGCGTGTGGGAAGCTCATTAACCATTGGATCATACATTTTATGTCTGTAGGAACAATTTGTAACTACGAACCGTAACTTCCTAGTCGAGCTAACTTATTAAAGACAACTTTTGGACTTGGGTTTTATTTGTTTTTATTATGAGTACTCGACATAACTGAGTCTGAGAAAATGAGTAATGTTTTTTTTAAATATTACTCATCATCTGATCTCCTTGCTAAGTCATTAGCAATCAAACGCGATTAGAGTTGCAAGAGAGATAGACTATACCTATCGCTGTATAGATAGAGAAGTTAAAAAATGTCAGGAAATATTTCCCGCGCGCAATTAGCCGTGTGAAGCCTACACGAATGGCCGGGCATAATATTTGCATCGTTTGAAGCAATTTGATGTTCCAAACCACCACACCTACCAATATCATCGTCAGCCCATATTTTCCCATTGCAGGATGTATCCAAAATGTCAAGATACTAAACTTTACACATATTACATCATTAAATTCCCCGTGACTTCGTATATGTACCGAATAGCGTAGTATTAGTCTGATACAACTAACCGCTGCATACTTGTAAAGTTTCATCATAATCCGTCCAATAGTTTTTGCTTCAAAGAGTAAGAAACACTCAGACATCTATCGCCTAAAATCCAGTTTATTTAGTAGGATAATGCAACCCCTCGGCGATGTTCTAAAGAGAGGCCAAATTAGGAGTACCCGTAAACGTCAAGCTTGTATGGCGAGATTGATGAACAGATGAATGTGAGTGAAGCGAGATAAGTATATCAGAATTGGAGCGAATGGCGCTCTGGTGCTTCTGCAGGGAATAGGGCGTGACGTTTATGTTATGTATGTGTGCAACTCTTGAGCAGCTATCTTCATTAAGCCACCTTCCCCAGGTGCTGGACTATACGCAGTACTACCTAGACCTGGCGGCGGCCAACCGCGCCGGCGCCGCCGAGTGGGCGGCCGAGTACAACCTGACGCAACACTACGGGCTGCACGACGTGTCGGCGGCTTCGCTGCACGGGCTGGCCGACAAGCTGCGGATCGGCACGCCGCAGGAGACCGCGGTCTTTAACAAGTAAGTCCTCATTTACCTTGATCCAAGTGGGCGGCCGAGTACAACCTGACGCAGCACTACGGCCTTCACGACGTGTCGGCGGCTTCGCTCCACGGGCTGGCCGACAAGCTGCGCATCAGCACGCTGCAGGAGACCGCTGTCTTTAACAAGTAAGTCCTCATTTACCTTGATCCAAGTGGGCGGTCGAGTACAACCTGACGCAGCACTACGGCCTTCACGACGTGTCGGCGGCTTCGCTGCACGGGCTCGCCGACAAGCTGCCGACCACCACCATATACGACCTATTGACGACCACCTGGTGCCATTTTGCAATTAAGTATTAATACTACCAAAGAGGATATTCCTCCCTTCCCTTTCCAACCAGTCGTCAACATTCCGGCCCCAGTAGAACACTAAAAACTTGTGACAAGTGGCTGTGACTCAGCTTCAATTAAAATTAACTTTCGGATTGTTTGGCGCGGCGTTCCACTTCTAGCGTATGTCTGCAACGAGGATTATTCCAGTCCACGAAAAAGTAAAGGCTTCCAACATCCTAGACCAGCGGTTTTTAACGTTTTTGCCTGGCGACCCAAAATTCAAAAATATTAGAAGCTCGCGACCCGATTAATATGAAAAACATGAAATGCAGTGATTGCGGTGTGTTTTTCAAAAAGTTCCGTGGGTTCTGCGACCCATTTTGATATGGCCCCCGACCCAAATTAGGGTCGCGACCTGAGGTTAAGAAACGATGTGGCTGCCATCACATTCCGAGATGGCTAATCTACAATCGAACCAACTGATTTCTGATCCATCGCAAAACATTGTCACAATAAACATTATATATGTAGATATTTCGCCTGTCGAGCAATGCAATGTCACTATGACGTTCACTGTGTATAGGTTCTATGGTGGGTCAGGAATCAATTGGTTCGATAGTACAGCATACGCTTTCAACGAGCTTAAATGAGCAAAAATACTGGATAATCAGAGCACGGGGCACTACCTGCCAAAACCTGTCCTTAAACTTATCATTACGGTTTTCTGTATAGGTACGTACGCGCGTACAACGTGCGTCACGAAGGCGCGGAGTGCGACGGCGCGTGCGCGCACCAGCACTACTGCGCGGTGACGTGCCTCGAGCCGGCGGCGTACCGCCAGTGCGTTGAAGCGGCGGCCAGCGCGCTCGCCGCCGCCGGACGCGCTGCGCGGGCGCACTCCGCCATGGCTGCGCCGATGGTCCTTCTATTCATGCTGCTGATAACCTTCTTCGACATCGCCCAGACTGTTTAGAACGGTACCGAAACCTGGTAAAATGTACAGTCAATATGTATCTAGTTAAAGCTGTGAGATCGAAATGTGGTTTGGCCCGGACTCATTTGGTTCAGAGAATAAAATCTGCTGTTTGCTACAGACGATCAAACCTTGCCAGTTGTTTTGTGTGCAGTTGCGGTCTGATTTGAAAACTAGCGGAAGGAGATAGACTCATTTAATTAAGAATTATGATCATCAGACGGTCGGAAGGACAGATAACGGTCGGAGCGAAACAAATCCATTGTTCGGGCCGGACCAAAGTCGATTGTTAAAGTTTGTTGTTAACACTATGAGACACTGATCGGTTGAGACAGTCTCTAGCTGTCACTAAACTTTACTAAATTTTCTAGGCCCTTTTATGTGACTGACATTGTGTGTTACCTCTATGTTCTCACAAGAACAGAACGAGAACATTTTAGCGAAAAAGAAAGTTAAAAGTGATTTAAAATCAGTAACGGGTTCGAGTTTTTTTTCAACTTTTACCGAACTCAAAGTAAGCTTTTATTTGTCTGTAAATAGTATAGCAACTAATAGTCAGGCTTGTGTTAATTTTTTTTAAGAGCTACGAAACTCGCTCAGACGGCAATTTGTGATATTGCTAAATATTGATATAAGTTGGCGTAGTTAGTACGGTTAGGCAAATAAATTTACTTAGCACTTATGTGTACAAAATGTATTTAAATGCTCGATGAAACGTTAGAAAATTGTGAAGATGGTTCAGTGGAGCATGTTGGAAGCAGCAGACATGCTTTGATTTGTAATTATGCCTAGTACACTCAGAAGGATGAAATTAAATTCTAAAATGTATAATACTATTGGAAAGGAGTAAGATAAAGTACTTAGTTAATATTAATCCGATCTAAATATTGGTTTACGTCGGTGTAAGAATTTATAATTATGCTTGTGTAAGGATTACCTACTCATAAAGTTAGCACCTAGATGACAGAACTGTGTACACAATTAAACTGTGTTGACTGCGCGCGCAGACAGTTGGCAGTCGGTTGGCAGTCGATTAGCAGTCTTTCTATAATGGTTTAGGTGTATTTATCAGTGTGATTGATAATCGGCTGTTGAGTTTCTGTTGAACGAAAGACAAAAACAAATGTTGTAAATTTGTATACTTTGATGGTTTCTATGTATTTTAATAACAGGAGCCGAAATGATTATGTATCATATTATACTACATATAACAATTATAGCTAAGTATAATATAGTTTTAGTTTTTTTTTCATATTAATATGAATCTAACTGAATTGTTATTTTCTCCCAAGTTACGGGCAGTTCTCAGTTAACACGACGCAATCAATGCCGTAACCGATCATTCATTGATGTCATTTAAGTGCCCAGGCCTAAAACCTAAATCATTTGATACTAAATGTCATTCGTATTGTAAATAAAACATTGGTAGCTATAATTTCAAAATCCTACCTATTACGTGGAAGATTTTTATACGCCATTATTAAAATAAGTATGTTAAAGTAACTTTGAACTAAATCGTAAGTTAATCAAACCCTATGTTCCCTGGTGTTTATAAACTTTAGCAAAATTTACTGCTGTTTTAGAAATATTATTGGTTTTAACCGTGACATGAGTAAGAGATGAACTAGAGAAGGTTTCGAAGTCAGTAGTAGCCGGTCCTTAATTTATCAACGCTCCGACTAGCTTCTGTTTTCCCAACGTAATGAGAACCTGACAGAAAATGTTCCGTTGTAGGTGTATTAAAATTAACTTTTATACTAAGTGATAGACATGACTGTAGTCAAGCAAAATATAATGTACTCCATACTAAAATAACTACTAATTTTGCATTGTTACTAAATATGTTCCATTCCATTTTACGTAACAGCGTAAAATGCTCCAGTTCTTTTGACCACTAAATGCGCTAAAATAAAATAAAATATTGGAAGCTTAATTTACACCAAGTTGTTACTAGTCATCAGAATGTTTGTCACGTTGATAAAACAGCATGTGGGGTTGTGGGGCCTCTATTCCAAAATTACAAGTTTTATAATGTGACGTAATAAAAATTTAAAGGGGTGTAATGCGACATTGTAAAATTACAAGTACTGCAATGTGATATTGTAAAATTACTATTAGAGGTACACTGCGATGTGGCATTGTAACATAACAAGTGCTGTAATGTGACATAGCAAATTTTTTTAATGTTGCAATATGAAATTGTAAAATTATAAGTGACGAAAATGTGACACTGTAAAGTTAGCACTGCTGCAATGTAACATTACAAAATTATAAATATTGCAATGTGACGGTGTAAAATTACAAATATGCTACAACGTGACATTGTAAAGTCTTCACACTAAATATGTGTCACCTGTTAATGTGGGATACGAGCTAATGGGCCGATTCACACTGACTATAATTATTTATTCGGCACGCGATGTTTCTCTCGAGGGAATTGTGATGTTATCTTAAGTATTCATAAGTAAATATTAACTTTGAACAGTCGGGATGTAACGTGTAAACGAATCATACAAAACTGTATATAACTAACATAGCGAAGTAGGTAATCTACAATTGTAAATGAGGAACAACTAGTTAGTAAGAAAAAGTGAAAATAAAGGCTTTTTTGTTATGTTTGGTTTGAAGGCATAAAGATAAACATGTATTGAAGTTACTAAATTTCATTTCAATTGATCGTTACAAAGTGATTTCACTAAGGTTAATTTATACGCAGAAAATATGAAACTGAAGTTGTAACCGACATTGTCGCATTGTTATATATGTACTAAGAGTGTCTTAAAGATACTCAGTACTAGGCAATGGGGTAAGTAAAGGCCAATGTAACATTGAACTAAATTGAACCGATTGATATTTGACCCATTGCAGAATACTGGCTCAACACAGTATTAGAGTAAAGTAATGCATTGCGATGAAAGTTTACCTTTTAAATTTTACAATTTTGCTTTGCAAATTGAAAAGGAATGAAAGTGTGGTTTCTCTGACAAACTTTTAAACTCAACTGTGTCGCCATGTTGACGAGTGGATGACGTTTGCTTTAATTGTTATAAAATTATAAATTAACATTGATGTTCCCGTATTTATTCCGCTGGGTGTTTCGATACTTAATTTTTTGAATAAATGACTGTATTCAATAATTGTCTTTTATTATTTCGATGGATGGACGAACTTGTAATATTTACTAACTGATTGCTTAACAGACACCACAAGTTTTTTAAAGGTTGATTAGAATAAACGAGAAATTATTTTAGTTTTGAAATAAATCAATCTTACCCCTTTTTGAAATTTGAGTTACTTTCGAGGAATATGTGGGTTATTCCAAGACACAATTTCATTCTCGCCTAGTTGAGTACAACTTAACCTTTCGTCTTTGTTTGATAAGGATCCTAACTCGCAAAAATACCAAAAAGTCGTATGATATTGATCCTTATCATACTCATACGACGGGTACTTTTGGGACTCTTACCAAACACAGACGACAGGTTAAGCCTTCATCCTCTAGGAACACACGCCACAGCGGCTGCCAGTACAATTCTTGGACTTTCTGTCCGTTTCTCTTGTTTCATTCCACTATAAATACACTGATTGAAGCTTTGATGTATTCAAAATAAATTAGAGCCAGCTTATTGATCGGCAACAACTCGTGTTGCCGGCGAGCGGAAACAAACGGGCACGCGACGGCGACCTTTGATCTTATCCGCTATTAATATAAATATTGTATTCGTTTTAGTGAGGTGAAAACGACAGAATTCAGGTGTTTATCGCAAGTGAACATCGACTCATTTGTACGGAATTACTGGGAGTTCCTGCGAAGAAAGTGTAATCGTCGGGTCGCGCGGGAGGGTTGATTGATATGTTTATCGCGGGCGATTGGCGGCTCGTTACGCTGCGGGCTGCAGTCGTTGGATGGTTTAGATAATGAATGTCGTGTAGTTGTGTTTGTTTGTAATGTAGAGTGTTAGAAGTCTTGTCAATGAATCCAGCGACAGCCGAAGTCACAGCTGCTACAATTTTAAGAGGTGGAATACATCATACATTCATGCATACATCACGCCTCGATTCCCTAACGGAGTATGCAGAACACACAAAATGCAACGTAGACATAACCATGTTTATTTCACGCTTTGTGGCCACTTCTAAAAGATTTTTAGGTTTTGAGTTGGCAGGTATAATAGGGTGGCATAGATCCCCCGGCGATAATACACTGGGTAAGTAAAAATATTTACAGAAGCTTCATATTTTATATAAAAAATGTATGGCTTCTGGAATACATACCAACGTGTCAAAAAAGGCCATTTGATTCGCGAGTTTGGCTGCGTCCGTAGACTTTTCATAGATGGATGATTACCTTTGTGCTGTTCCATTCTGTATAAAGCTGTGACCTGTGACTCAGGAGACGTTATCATGGCAACCAGGAACATAAAAAAGTATATAGACATTTACCAAAAGCATGCTTTAAAACCGTTCGTCCTATCCTACGAAAAGAGCCACAATCGCCATAGTGGCTTTTTTCTTTTATTGTAAAATCAAATTCTACGCCTCAAGTT
>BHDV01004100.1:82433-93021 GCA_005406045.1 Adoxophyes honmai | reverse complement strand
AATTTTCTTTTTTAGGAAACACAAAAATGCTTCTCCTGAAAAGTTGGCATTTTGCAATTGTGGCTCTTTTCGTAGGATAGGACGCGTTGATAGTGAGGAAACACTTACAAAGTTCATAAAGAAAACATCTGAATTAAGTCCTCTGGAATTGTGTCACAAGCCGATTGTAATTTGTCGCCCGCGGTTTGTCTTAAATATTAAACAAGAGATGAATATTCAGCCGCGAGATGACTGAGTTGCTCGCAGCATCCGTGAGGCCGAGATGCTAATGGACATAGTCCTACTATGCGGGAATACTGTGTGTTTATGGGTATTATTCGGTAGCCCAACTACCTTACGACTATTACAAATACTACAGATATCTCTAGTTAAACATACAGTCACGAACAGGGATTGTTGAGCCACGTGCCACTTTTCGCAATTTAGACGTGTAATCAATGACCGATGTGACCGACTAGATGTTAGCTATTGGATTAGTATTACACGACCAAGTTAGAAACATAGGTAAGTGGCTCAACAATTCCGGTTTACGATGGTTCATACATCACATCTGTATTCCCATGGGCTAGGCGCACTCGAAACGCTACATAGACAAAATCATGACTATATCACGTATCGTGGCCACTCCTAGCATATTTTTTAGGTTTTGCGTTAGTGTAGGGACAGGTGCTAGACTGTCGCCTAAAATATACCTTAACCTATTTCTTTACTCACCTCTTACAGCATCCACGGAAGAAATGGAGAGGTGTTATTCCAAATATGAACTATAAAACATTTTATTCTATAAATCAAACTTTTTTGCCTGGTCTTATGAGTGTGTCCAAGACTCTTGGTGTCCAGCAGGGCTATTGTGTAACGCACTAAAAATTTACATCGGTTTCATGGAGGAAAGCGATCTAGATTACAAGTGTCGCGGCAAAGTGCTTTTGTGTAAAATACTGGCTTAAGATTGTGAGAGCATTTTTAGAGCTTACGCAATCGTTCAATTTGGTTTAAATGTCAAAATTCAAGTATGGGTAATGTGTTTTTGTTGCGATGATGTTACGTGATATCAAATGTTTCAATTTCGAAGCGAGATTCGGTTTCAACTGTTAAATTGAATTAGATGTAGTAGTAGATTTTTTAGTGCGTTAGACAATAGCCCTGCAGTATAAATATTTTAATGGATAACTTCAAATAGTTTTTATGTCATGAACAATCCACACGTAAAACAAGTGACGCAAGCACTATCGGTAAAATAATTGACAACTGCCGGATAAGCCGACTGAGCGCGTATTTTACACTAGGAAGTAAAAACCGTATGCGCTAATGGCAGAACAACGAGATTTAAGTACTTACCTAAGTTAAACCTTTAACTACGCTAAAATTCTAAATTTGTTATGCGTACATACATCATGATTGTATTCTTAAATAGGGTAAGTAGACATTTATTCACAGAATATTTATTAGTATTTCTACTTTAAAAGAAAATTATTCAAAGAAAATTATTTAAGGATTTTTGCAATTTTTGATACGGAACCCTTTGACCGCGGGTCCGACGCGCACTTGCCCAGTTTTCTTTTCCCCGAGGCGAGACGTCACTGTACTGTTTTTAGTTCGAGGACTTGGTAGCGTTTACTTGATACAACCGAATACTGAATACAATAGGATCATTTAAACCTTCAATTTCGAATTTGTAATTCGAATTCTATGCCGTATTGATTAAAAACGGCACAACGTGTCGCTTTTTTAATAGCGCGGCAAATTGTGCCGCGTTGAGTAATGATGAGTAAGAGCTCACCACACACGTCGGCATTTCAAGATGCTAGTTCAAGTAGTATCAGGAGAGTTCGTATCGACTTTTGCGCTTTGCATAAATTTGCATGACAAGATGTTAACGGCACTTGCTTATGCGGAAAACACGATACCACCCCTGGGTACATTACCGTGCTGTGTATCATAAAATTTATCAAGCATTTTGCTGGAAATAACATCGGTTTAATGTCACGGCGTATCGAAAGGGGAAAAGGAACGGCGGAACCAGTGTAGCTTACAAATTGCATATATTTGATCGAATAAATTTGCCAATGGCTGTTTGCGAATTGGCCAAATATCTGAGTCGATTGTGTGAGGATGAGCCGCAGTCTGCGTTTTAAAGGATCTGCCTGTGGTAGCCACTTATCTCGAAACTAATCTCTGAAGTGATCACGTGAGTTATCCGTTAATACGAGTATATGTTAATTATTATAAATGTGGAAATAACTATGGCTATTTGTTATCTTTTCACGCTTCACCTGTTGAACAGATTTCAATAAAATGTGGTTTAGAGATAATTTAAATACATTAAAGCGTGTTCATTTAAGTACATTAAATTAACACACTTTGGTAACCCATATCATAGCACAATCATTAAATAGCATTTTATTTAAGATGTCCAGCAATGTTATTATATTAGACAGTAGAATCTGCCACGGTCTGTCCAATTAAGTTATGCTAAAGTACTTACATACAATTAAGCAACTGGACAAATCAACATTTAAAGAAAATCACATTTGGGATTATTTTTTAATTTGTAGTTTCTTTAAAATACACACCGCCATTATGTTTCACGACCTTTTGCTTCCCACTGTGATAATTTACCCAAACTCGAACCAACTTCGTTGCATCTCGTATACAAGTCGTCCCGTCATTCATAATTTCAACCAGAAATACTGGGCAGCATGTTGGCATTCCCCCGGCGGCGTATTCTAATGAAGTATCGCTTTATGATCGTTTTATCATCGCTTCCGTGTCGCCGGCGAGTAATCTGCAGATTTTGTCAAGATATTTTACCCACTTTGCCACTCCTCGTAAAAACGGAATAGTCGTTTGCACTGGCTGCTTCGAAACAAGATGGGTTGCTTTAGAATGGAATCGGTTTAAAAGGATAATAAAGTTGCGTTATGGTTATGAAGCTGGTTCTTGGACTGGAATTAGATACGAGTTTGATTTGATTGTTGTTTACTAAGCCACAGACACGTGACACAGATTCGTTGTCTAGTTGGTTTAAGATTAATTGCCTATTAGGAACAAACTTTTGCAATCTAATGTTCCACGCTAAAACACAACATTGGTGATAATAGTAATCTGTAAGCTTAGCACGGCATTTTACTAGCTGTTTCCTGATAACAATTTTAAAATCTTCTCGAAAACATTTTTTTTTTCAGGTTAATAGTCAGGTCATTAGACCCTTTTTTTGGACCTGAAATATCTCCACTAACAGTAATAGCGAGTGATAAGTTAAAAAAAAACACATAGACAGACGCAGTTAAAGTTATCGTCTCGAGCATATTGACGTCTAGCGGATCTAAGAAAAGGACATGAGATGGAGACGGAACAAGACATCATACTAGACCCTTTTCAGACTATCACTGCATCCATCACCGTCTGCCGCCACCGCAGCGGTATGCGCTACGATCAAGAGTCTAGTAGGATCAGCGTCAAAAGTAAGTGATAATTTTAGTATAGAATTTGACGTAACTCAGTACTAAAATTGTCAGTTACTTTTGACGCTGACTGTACCATAATCTCGAGTTTACAGCGGCAGTCCTCAATACCGACAGGATAAACTTGATTTCCGCAGGAGACCGCTTGTAGCTTGGTTAAATTTTCCGTAGGAATCGTTCACGCCATCATAAGCAAGTACTATCACTATCTCACTGTAAAGTCGTTGCAATAGTACAAAGGTATACTGTAACATTTATAAAATAAAATACTTTTTTTTGTTATCATATTGGTTTCGTCGAAAGTGGGCCTATTTTTTCATGTATGCTTTTCTAGATTGACGTTTTACGTGGCTCGCCCGCGAATATTGAAGAGGAAATTGATTGATAAATATTTGAGTCCCTTTCTATATTAGTTGTTGTTGATTTGGCTATGATTTGCCGCGACGCAGCGCCGAGTTCAGATTGAGTTGGAAATATTACGATTTCTTTCTGCTTTATGATTTGTTTATGTAAAAGTCAATTCGAACATGTATTCTTAAGCAAAATGGAGGCTATTATATAAAATCTGCCTCAATAGAAGTCCAATTATAAATATGGTGACGGTACGGAATGGCAGTGATTTGGCATTATACTTACTTAACATACCTTCACACATCGTTTCACAGGGATAGGCTCTAGGCAGAGACTGCTATGTTCAATTTTCTATGATCCTGACATAGCTCTTTTGATTCATTCTCATTCATTAAATTTTTACGATTTTACTCTAGTTTTGACTTTTTTTGTAATTCTGATTTGGCGACGGAACGTCCGTCTAGGACTTTCTCTTCCATCAGATCTCATATTATTATATCCACAGTCTATACAACCAAACCAACTAAGCATACTTTTTATTATTCTTTTTTTATTTTGATAGTATTGTTTTTCTTCAGTAACGACTAACATTATACATAATGACACGAAACCCTTCCCGCGCGAGTCCGACTCGCACTTGGCCGGTTTCCTTTTCTTTGACCGTAGTACAGATGAAAAAAGTAAGAGACAGTGATAAATGAATTTTTCTTACTCCGGGAGGGGCCACCATTTTATCAGCTAAACCTGTCGCAGCGCAGCAGTGCGAGCACTGTTGTGCTCTGGCTTGGAGGGTATGACAGCTAGAGTCACTAGAGGTACAGTCTCGAACCGGAATTGTTGAGCCACTTGCCACTGTTCGCAATTTAGAAGTGTAATCAATGACCGATATGTGACCGAATAGATGTCAGCTATTAAATTAGTATTACACGACCAAGTTACAAACATAGGTAAGTGGCTCAACAATCCCTGTTCGCGATGGTACAGTCACAATAGTAGAGACTTTTAGGTACTTAAAAAAAGATAAACAAACGGGAGCTGTCAAAAGTCAACCCGACAAAGTCAAAAATCACGTAAGGTAGGTGTATGTGTTGCTACATTAAAGAGGACACTTACTATTTTAGTCGCATTATATTCCGATGGATCGAACCTTGTAATGCGACTAAAATAGTAAGTGTCGTATTTAATGTAGCATCACATACCTTACGTGATTTTTGACTTTGTTGGGTTGACATTTGACAGCTCCCGTTTGTTTAATTTTTTTTTAAAGTACCTAAAAGTCTCTACTATAGGTTGGTAACGCATCCGCACAGATAAACTTTAATGGTGTTGAGAATGTCAAAGCGTAAGATGGCTAATATCACGCTACACGCTTATTTTCTTGCCTTCGTTTTAGTAAAAATAAGTCAAATCGTAAATAGATTTCAATGTCCAACATCTATTCTTATGAAGTGTTAGTTGAACCAACTGATTCCAGATTGTCGCAACACCTATTTATAGTTAACTTCATAGTGACATTGCATTGCGCTGCAAAGGAATTCTTATTTAAATACGTGCATAACACCTGTGTATTTATTAAAAATTACATACATACACACATATTCTCACGCCTGTCTTCCCAAAAGAGCAGAGCACATGAATTAAAAAAATCCAGTGTCTCGTTTACCAATTTCAGGGTATTCAAAATCATAATAATGTTTCAGATTCCGTAGCCATTTCAATAATTTTAAACAAAAAAAAACCGACTTCAAATTTGGGCTATACTGAAAGCATTTGTCTAATAATGAGGGTGACCTGCCATCACCAGCAGGCCTCACTAATTACTGAAATTATAATTTCCAGTCTGCAGGTGCATTCAGTATTGAAAGAATTATTCTTTAACTCCTAAGCATTGAGGAGTTGACCTTCCATCATCAGCTCAGTCATATTTTTTTTACTGCCAGACGTAAATACTGGTGTAGCTTTGAAAAATGTACTAAAAACATTACCTGTGCCAATAAAATTTGAGGGTTGCCCTCGATTTCCCTCATATTCCATCATCAGATCAAGATATGCTGGCAATGAGACTACCTGAAAACTATACCCTTTCAAACAAAAAAAGAATTTTCCAAATCGGTCCAGGCGTCTTCGAGTAATCAGCGAACACACATAAAAAAAATAATTTAATAATGATAATTAAAAAAAATATCCCGACGAATTGAGAACCTCCTCCTTTTTTTGAAGTCGGTTAATTACATTTTTAGGTTTTAATTAAAGATACAATAGCTACAGGTCCTTAGTTGTATTTTACGAATCGTTCATCGTGACAATCTGTGGGTCAGAAATCAACTGGACCGTACACTCAAACTTTAATTATCTAAGCCGAGTTTTATTAGGTCCGGCGTCCACCTGCGCCAGCGGCCTGGAATAAAATTCCAACAGCGAAAGTAAAACAACACGGCAATTCATCAATCTTAATTCCCAAGGACAGGCTCAAAAGAAAATTTGTGCTGACTCGCGGGAAAGACATTTCATTATTTCCCCACTTCCCGCTGGAACAAAGTTTCGAGGGAAAAAACGAGAAGCATTTGTTACTATTTTTCCTTCGGTTTTTTCGCAGCATCTCTGCAGTTTTGTTGAAGGAATAGTTTTGTCTTATGAAAAAATGGAGTGTTAAGTTTTGTCTTTCGTTAGGTCTAAAAAATGCATCTTTGTAATAACTCTAGCATTTTCAATTGGTAATAAGCATACCATAAGATGATAACCGTGTGTTGTCGAGTTTAGAATAACACCACTTAATTTCTTCCGCGAAGGCGACTAAGGAAATAGGTTTAAGTATCCAACCAACCAAGTTGGCAACCTGTTATTATTATATTCGTACCGCTTCCGCCTGTGTTTAAACCTAAAATTATGCTAAAAGACGCTATAAAACATGAAGAAGTCATTATTTCGTCTTCGTGTACCCTACCTAACCCATTTGGGAATAAAGGCCTGACGTACAGTCGCGAACTTACCAATGTTCGTAACTTGGTCGTGTAATACTAATCCAATAGCTAACACCTAGTCGGTCACATCGGTCATTGATTACACGTCTAAATTGCAAACAATAACAAGTGGCTCAACAATCCCGGTTCGCGACTGTACCTATCTATGCATATTTATCAAGTAACTGACAACTCCTTCTATTTTATAGTAGTGAGAACTAGTTTTAAGATCTGATGATTATTATAAGCTTGAGGGAGCTGAGAGCGATAGATAACTTACCTACCTTTTTCCTTTAGGGGCAGCCAAGACGACAGACTTTTGTGCGATCGAGTCTGCGGCGCAATAAAAATTCTGAATGGAAACTCTCTGCGCGCCATTCAGAGTTTTTATTGCGCCGCAGACTCGATCGCACAAAAGTCTGTCGTCTGCGCTGCCCCTTAGGCGCCGGGTTTCATGTCCATTTCTTTCGTGAGCGTCGTAGGATGCGACTAAGGAAATAGATTAAGGTAGGTATGCTTTAGCAATCTAGCAAGCTGTCACTGTTATACCTAGCTATTTTTACTTTAAACCTAAAGTTGCGATAAAGTTAAGAACAAACAGTCCTCTGAACGCTAGACAGTATTGTTTTAAAAATAGGCACGTACATAGAATTGTCTGTATTGAAAAATACTTATTGTTATCTAAATAAAAACTTTCATCGAGTTTTGATTGAACAAGACAGCGTTAACTTTTTATTTTAAATTTGTTAAGATTTTTGGAGCTGACCTTCGAACTTTAGGCTAAACAAGGCTGGAAAGTTTTAACTACCTACCTAAACTTTTTGTGTTAGGAATATAAGAGGGAAGTTGTTAAGTTATCAAAACGTTAAAATTATTTGCTTTTAATTTTGTTTATAATGGACCAGCTTTCGCCCGCGACTTCGTCTGCGCTTAAATGTTGAATAACAGGAAATTCAGAAATGATTCATACTTTTGCGACTCTTTTTTACTCCCTGAAATAATAATTACCTAAAAAATATTAACACATTTATCAAGACTTCCTATAAAAATCTTCATACTGAATTACATACATACATCACGACTATATTCCCTAATGGGGTAGGCAGAGCAAACAAAACGACAACTACGAACAAAACGTTAACTACTTAGACAAAAAAAAAGACTTTCACATTTCGTGGTCACCTGCAGCATATTATTTAGGCTTTGCGTTGACAGGTATAATAGTGTTAGGTTTCTAGCCCGTCGCCTAAAATATACCTTAACCTAATATGTCTTTAGTCGCCTCTTACGACATCCACGGAAAAAACGGAAAGGCGTCATTCTAAATCCGACACCGCACGGAAAAACTAATTCTGGAAATTCTGTTGTTTTAACCTAAAATTGCTTAAAGAGGCTATAAAACGAGAAGTGGTCATGGTTCGTCTGTATATTGTTTCATGCGCTGCCTACCCCGGGAATACAGGCGTGACTGTACCCAATTATGACCCAATCCTGTCCCAAACCTTAAACGACGTGAAATATTTACCAACATCCTCAAATCACTAACTTTTCCCAATTAAGCTTCAATCGGTGGCCGAGGCGCGGCAAATGAATTTACAATATGGAGGTCACCAATAACGTTGTTTGCGAACTCGCCGGCGCCGTGATCCGCTTCAAAAGGACGTGTTTGATGGGTTACCCGAAGAATTCTTGTTCAAACCTCGCCCTTCGTTTACGACGCACTACTCACAGCAGATGCAGTAAAGCAACTTAGGGTGCCTCGTAGGTGGTGACTCGCGACAGTGCATGTGGCATCGCGGTACGTTAAAAGCAGCTTTTGTGTCGCTAACCACAAGTGGTCCTTCATAGTAATGCAAATTCTTCTCGGTCCCGAGTCTAGACAAAAGGAAACCAGTTTTGTAATTTTTATTTCTTTATACTTAAGTTTATTTTCCATTATATTTATCAGTTGTGTGACAACGATGAAAATTATGCTGATGATACTGTTTGTTGTCGGCCATGAACTGAACCAATAAGTAATCATTTGACGGAAAACGTCAAACGCATTTCTTGTATCTGTTAACGGAAATGTATGTAATCCGTCATTGTATACAATTCCTAGAAAATGTATGTAATTCCTAAAATCGCACGGAAATGTGTGAAATAAATTAGACATTACACATTTCCTAGGAAATCCATACATTTCCTGAATCGCAATCGGAAATGTTCAAAAATGGCTGTCGAATCACGCATCGCGCTTATGTAACAGCGATTTTATTTAGGTTAGGTTAGGTTAGGTTAGATTTATACATTTCCATCCCTGGGACACCCACATTTCCCTGAGACACCCGGATATCCCCGGGACCCCGCATTAACGGCAACGAGGGTGGTTGGGTTTTAGAGGGTATTCCTCCCCACTCTGAGTCGCACACACCCCCTTGGTTGTCGCCGCGATGCGGAAACGACTCAGGGATAGTGCGTAAATGCATTTCCCAACCTAAAAAAAAAAAGTTTATAATATTAATACGATATTGGAATTGTATACAATTCCGAGGAAATTTATACATTTCCTAAGATATCTATGCATTAAATAGTTTTTCAAGCAATATTTTATACATTTCCTAAATAGTATCGGAATTGTACACATTTCCTAGGATTTGTATACAATTCCTTGATTTCATACATTTCCGGTAACATATCGATTGATACGAATGAAGATTGAAACTTTATAGGATTATGTTAAGACACTGATGATATCTGTAAGTAAGTACATTTTAATATAATATTCAAGATTACAATCCGTACCAATATATAAATGTGAAAGTGTGTTTGTTTGTTTGTTTGTTTGTTTGTCCTTCTTTCACGGCTAAACGGAGCGATGGATTGGCGTGATTTTTTAGGTAGAGATAGTTTAGGCCATGGAGAGTGACATAGGCTACATTTTGTCTCTTCAAAACCCCCCCATTTCCCTAAAGTGAGGAGTGGAAGTTTTCAATGTAGAAAGCTATAAAATTGGTACGTTTTCTGTGATACCCCGAATTTTACGCGAGCGGAGCCGCGGGCAAAAGCTAGTAAGCTTATATTTTCATTTTGGAAATTACATTCTACTGATTGAGCAACTCTTAGGGTAGCTCACGAGATTGGTAGAGTTGGTTGTGATAAGGGCAGTTCAGTTAAAAAAAAAACGTGATTAGGATCGCTAAGATCTTGGCTTATCCCGGCACTTTAATAATATTTTTATGCAAGTTAAAGTGAGTTTGTTTGTTTGTTTGTTCCGCTTTCACGCCGTAACTACTGAACCGATTGCTTTGAAACTTTGCAGACGTAAAGTTAGAAATCCGGATTAAATAATGTACTTTTTATCCTGGAAAAAATTGATGTTCCCGAGGGAAAACAAAAATATAGTTTGTTTCTTATAATTGTGCTTTACACTGCAATATAACCGAATTCCACGGGGGCGAAGCCGCGGGCGGAAAGCTAGTATTATTTATTTACAATTTACATACTAGAAATAATTCATAAAAAAATAACAATAAATGGTTATTGTATAGGTACATTGTTTTCATTCATTCATAAAATTGTATAAAAGTTGGAAATTAAATTTGAACTGAAATATTGCGTATCAGGGATCGTTACCGGTATTCTGAATACCGGTTTTAAATACGGTATAACCGGTTATAATGCAATTCGGTATCAAATATCACTAAAGGTCTAATTAGCGGTATAATCAATACCGGTATTCAAATGTAATAGCGGTTTTGACAATTGACAACATTACCTCTATTTGATATTTTACCCATAAAATCATTACCGGTAAACCTGTCAGTGTCAAAA
>BHDV01004100.1:59801-71645 GCA_005406045.1 Adoxophyes honmai | reverse complement strand
TCCCATACAAAAATTCTGATTTTTTTGCAGTTTTTGGTACGGAACCCTACGTGCGCGAGTCCGACTCGCACTTGGCCGGTTTATTCCCACCCTTTTAGAGTGGTCAATGTCTCGGAGGACACGCCTTGTCCTGTATCGTGAGATATTTCAAGACATCGCCGATACAAATTGACGTAAACGCGTCAGCACCCCGGACGAGGGTTTTATAAGGGTGACTTCGACGCAGGAGATAAAGTGCCCGAATTGGTGCCATGAGTTAAAACAAAGGCAACAAGAATAGTGTCATACACTCGATACTCGTATTATTAGTACCTAAGGATTTAAGAATATTAAGGAATTGAAGTAACCCAAAATCTACAAAAAGCTGGCCGTGGCCTGCTGAAAGTGGCCATGGAACGGGAAATAGCATGGTTTTGTCTATGTAGCGTTTTGTGTGCTCTGCGTACGTCGTTTGGGAATACAGACGTGATGTATGTATGTATGTAAGGAACTCATCACAAAAGGAACATCGATTTCATAAATTCGTCGTAAAAAGTGACTTAATAGATTTAGATTTTTGAGGGCACAGACATGCAAAATGTAGCTGTTTTGAGAATCATCATTATCATCCAGCCTATATACGTCCCACAGGGCACAGGCCTCATCTCAGTATGAGAGGGCTTGGCCTATAGTTCCCACGCGGGCCCAGTGCGGATTGGGAACTTCACACACAACATTGAATTGCTTCGTCGCTGTGTGCAGGTAGGTTTCCTCACGATGTTTTCCTTCACCGAATAGCTCGTGGTAAATATCAAATTCGATATCGCACATAAGTTCCGAAAAATTCAGTGGTGCCACCCCGGGGTTTGAACCCACGACCCTCTGCTTGAGAGGCCACAGGTCGAACCGCTGGGCTACCACAGCTTCGGCTTGTTTTGAGAAATACCTAGCCGATGTAAAATATTTGACGGTACGTGTTGTTCATCAACTCGTTATAATCATAATCATTCATCTGTCATTATCTCATTATACAACTGGATAATGAAATCATCTTTTGTAATGATTACTTAAAACTGAAGCTTAAGATATTTTCGCAGTCGCTCATGCTCTTCGCAAACTTTGCGTTTTTACCAATGTGTAAAAAAATACACATTCATGTTACTAGTATAATCATTACAGCAAATTAATATTAGTCTCGAAAAAGCCACTTCTAATTTACTTGCAGCCATTCTAAAACAGAACTATTATTTCCACAGCACCGGAGCGTCAACCCAGCGACCTTCGCGTCGCGAGCGCCAATCATCTTTGATTAAATTGCATAAAACAGCTTGACATAACATTGCTTCATATAATTCCACTTTCGCCTAGCGAGCTATTTTATATAAAAGCCGGCCAAGTGCGAGTGGGATTAACGTGCAGTCGGTTTCGGCAGAATTTTATTATAAATTAACATAGAAAGATAAGTAAATGTATTTTTTTCCTTTTTTCTTTAGTTGGTAATACGGATGTACGGTCGACCAAGAAAGTGGTCTACCACTTTTGACAAAAGTTTCTGTGCGATCAAAATAATGACAAGGTTGACATTGTCACTGTCATAATGTTATGGCGACGGGAAATCGATCTTGTTGTTTCGTGAGGTTTAAATGAATATCGATCTTGAGGGGGTAGACCAATTTCTTGGTCGATTGTACTTACGAATGGGGTGACAAACAAAAGATCTAATTTATAAACAAATAGACACATGATGCTGTGTAGTGTCTGATTTAGAATATTACCTCTCCATTTCTTCTGAGGATATAGCAAGAGGTGACAAAGGAAATAGGTCTTATAATCTAGGCTACAGGCTAGTAACATATCACTAGGCCTGCCAACTTAAAACCTAATAAATGTGGTTAACGTGGCTACAAAACATGAAACAGTCGTGGTTTTGTTTTGTATCGTTTCCTGTGGTTTACCTACTCAATTTGTGATTACGGGCGTGATGATGAAGAAACAGCCGAAAAGATTAAGAAGCAAGTTATGGGATATGGTGTCTGTCCACATCGAATGCAAGACGAAAACACGCTTGATGGTAATGGGGAAGAGGTACATCAGATAGATAAGTAGAGGGAAAAATAGATAAATAAAAAGATACAGAGGTAACGGATGATGATCGAACTACTGCAAAATTCAAAACTTTATTCAAATAGGCTCCTAAGAGCACTTTTACACGTCATTTTTGACTCTACCAGCGCTTCGGAAAGACTATCATTGCCAAGAAGAATGCGCTGCAAGAAACTTGGCAGAAAGTAATTTTTTTCAAAACAAAGAAAAAAATTACAAAAAAAAGAAAAAATGGTAAAAAATTTACATAAAAACATTCGTAGTGTACTAAATAAAAAAAACTGCAGAACCTTAAAAACACAATTTATAAAACAGCAGCATCGGTAGTGCGGGCAGCGCGTATTATGGTAATGCGAGTCCAGCTCTTAGCGAGAAGCGGATAATGCTCTGGCAAGGGAACGTTGAAATAAAATTGTATCTTCCTTTGAGGGGACATGGAAAGATGTATGATATTATCGAATTATTAGTATGTTGTGTAATATTTTAAAGCACCTGTGTGAGGGTTTAGAATAACACCTCTTTGTTCCGTGGATGTCATAAGAGGCGACTACGAGTAAGAATGGTTTAAGCACGCTTTAGGAGACACGCTAGCAATTCAAGCGTGTATGACGAGAGTGATGAATGTGAGTGATGATAGAGAATTGTGACAGAATAGAAGCAATAATGGTGCTCTGTTGTCTCTGCCTATCCCGCAGGGAATAAGCCGTGATGTTTATGTACCTATGTATGTATGATAGCAACTTGTCACTATTACAAACTTTCCATTTGCTTTCAAACCTAAAATTTAGGCTGAAGTGGCTTCGAAAAGTGAAGTAGTCATTGTTTTGTCTGTGTATGGATGTGTATTATGTATGTATGTATGTGTAGCAGTCGCAAAGCCGTGACGGCGAGAACGCCGGACCGGACCATTAATCCGAGCTCGCTCAGCGCGACTTATCTCGCCTCAACTTCGTGACATTGTGACAGGTGCGTCTTTTGTTTCGCGCGACACCGCGCGTGGCGACACTGCCGCATTAGATAATAAATTATATTTTATAGTCAGCATTATCTCTACTTACTAAATTTCCTGTGTGGACTGGGGATAGAGTAACACTTCTCCATTTCTTCCGTAGATGTCGTAAGAGGCGAATAAGGATGGTAATGAGGTTTGGGTATACTTTAGGCGACAGGCTAGCAACCTGTCACTGTTATAAATATTCTATGCCTAATGATGATGCTAAAAGCACCTACAAAAGTTGAAGCAGTTATTGTTTTGGCTTTGTAACGCGTGTGTTCTTCCTATTTCAATTGGGAATGCATGTCGAGCTAATCTCGATACACAGACGTGACTGTATCCATTTTATTTGACTATGAGTGATTCTCACCTCAATTTTATGTTTAAAATGACTGAAGATCTCACAACGCTTTTTTATTTAAACATCAATACACAATCCGAATTTAGATGAAAAACTCCACATAAAAATATCGATTCTCAGTCAAACAAGGCTAAACATGTTTGCAGCGGAATTTATGCAGCTCCTCAGTAATCTTATTGTAAAATAAAAATCTTGTTTCGTTTCGGGGTCGGCCATAAATTTCAGCCCCCGACAAGTGGAGATAAACAGCGAGGGAACGTAGCTGAACGAATAGCGTGAAATACGAGTTTTTGTCTTCTTCTCTCACCTTAAATACTGTAGATGTAAGAGAAAGATGGGAGATGGAGAGCGCAGAAATGACTACCGTGTAAGTTGTTGGCGTTTATTTCCCGAATCGACGACATTTCATAGCACCGGATCATCATTACGAGAATGCGTACAAAGAATTACGATTGTAACGCACAACCGGCTAAATAAGTGGTTTTTTAATTTTAAAACAAAAACCTATTGAATGAATATGTCGCTTGAGTCGAATTTTCCATCTGGTCATATATTATAAAGTACGTAAGTAGGTACAGTCAAAGAATTTGATAACTGTGCTACTTTGCACCTTTTCACAAGAAATGTCACTGTAACATACCATACTTTCTACTAATCAAAGCAATATGAAACTCACTATGAAAAGGTTCAAAGTGGCACAGGTATCAATTTCCTTGTCTGTACAAACCTCAAGAAAATGAACACTCTTTCCTGAAAGTCCCACAACGCGCTTGTAACTTAAACATACCTGTATGGACAATGGTAATTGCTGGCCATCAGGTCATCAGTTCGCTAGTTTCATCATCATCACCATCATCATCACGCCTATATATCAAAATAAGGTAGGCCGAGCGTCAATGTCATAAAGGTGTACAGATATTTTTGAACCCTCAGTTTTGCTCACATATTAATGAACTCCACTGTGTACATACATACCATCACGCCTGTTTTCCCAAAAGGGGCAGGCAGAGCACACAAAACGCTACATAGACAAAACTATGATTATGTCACGCTTACTGATAACTTCTAGCATATTTTTTGTAGGTTTTGAGTTGGCAGAAATATGTATAATAGTGACAAGTTGCTAGCCTGTCGACTAAAATATAGCTTAATCTATTACCTTAGTCACCTCTTGCAACATCCACGGAAGGAATGGAGAGGTGTTATTCTAAATCCGGCACCACACGGATCAAACAAACCGTTTTATTTCTTCAAATCCAAACTAACCAGAGTCCGCGAGTTTGTTTTACAGCTTTAATTAAAGCAAATAGCTGACAAACCGTTTCAAGTCCAGTGAAATTGTTTTGCTAATTTATTTTACGGCCAACTTTTACTTTTAACCCTTTTAAAATACTAATTACGTCGGCCCTTTGTAACCGATACTCGTTAGCGTTCTACTAATTCTTGATTCGGGCCAGGTGCTTGGCAACGATGAATTTTTTAATTGTGATATAATTAAACTGAACCCTTTCAGGTAAGGGCCCGTACGGAACCGTTTTGATTTCTGGTCAGAGGACGTTGTCATGTAAACGCAATGTTTTCCTTTGTAGAGTTTGAAGTTACTGTGATGTTAGGTATAAATTGGTTCTTTGGTGAGTTTGGAATCAATTATTTCGATAAGTACAAAATACAATACAATGAAGAGTCAATCGTACTGCCACCCCAGCGTCAAATTATGATCGTAAAATTTTAATTTGTTATATTTATTTTGTGTTTTGGGCAATAGGCAGCAGAATGCTACATAATAAAATAAATATTTTTAAAACTGACACTGACAATATTGGCGGTAAGATAAAAAAAACCACAGAATAAATGCATTCAATCGAACGATAAATTTAAATGTTATAAGTCACTCGCGAGTAAACCAATTCATCATATGAAAAAAGATAAGAGTGATGTATTCCAGACTAAAATATCTTCGTTAGGTTATATCCCCCGAAGCAGATCTCGCTATTCTGTTTTAATCTGAAAAAGCATTTCATCAACTAGACGCCAAGAAACCGGGGTTCAGACTTAAACACCTATCTGTGTGCGACGTCGCTCGTCAAGTAAAATTGAGCTCACGAGTTTCAACTCTAAAAATCTTGGAACCAACCCAATCCTCTTAGGGTTCTTTACTCCTTTCAATCAACCCAAACTATCATTGCTCATTCTGTCTTATGCTACTTAATCGGTCTACTCTGTAGGAATTAGACCTTGGATATACAAAATACTATAGACGTGGCAGTACCTTATGGTATCATTTTGGCGATGTTTTGTGAAGTCACTGTGAAATTTACGTTCCTTTAAGCCTTCTGCGCAATGGAGTCACTCAAATGAACTACTTACAAACTGGGATTAGTACAGAGTTGCTTGAGCATCACCACCCATAGATTTCCATGGAAGTTCGCTCACGAAGCGATCAGGTACCAACTAGTGACCTGAACTGATCACGAAAGACGCGGCGTGCCGATCGCCACGCCACTGGTACTCGAGTTTTTGTGTCTGTGTTGCCAATTTAGAGACTTTGTCACCAAAAGTGAAAGAAAGACCTTACTTGACCGCAAAAAAAGTCAAAAGTTTCCTTATGCACCACTAAATTAATAATGCTAGTGTCGTAAATGCAAGTACAACTCTATAATCTTATAATTTTTTGGTACTTACTTTCAAGAAAAAAAAAACTCATGTGGCAATCTTGATCAAATTGATTGCTTCAACGTTGGAAAATCGCAAAACCCCAACTTGCAAAAATTGAAGTCTGCTTTAGATAAATTAATAAAGAAAGAACGTGACTCTCTACTTCGGAATGTCGGTGAACTACCAACTTCGGATGCGGCCATTGGCTTCTCTCGTAAAGGGATCTAAGGGATCACGCCGCGGCCCGTTAGCACTGCGTTCACACGTGGGGCAATAATCGTAAAGTTGTAAGCGATTCGCCTCTTGGCCGGTTCCGCTCTATTGTTGCTGGTGGGTTAAGCTGCGACTAGGCGGAGGCGGAGCGGAAAGCGTGTTTTGACACAGAAATGGATAGAACGGAAATATCGACATTGACGTTGAAATATTAAGTGATTAAGTTACTTTACGGTGGTCCGTAGTCTGATTCAATTGAATACAGTATACAGTAAGAAAACAGATTTTACCTGAAAATTATCTTGCAAAGCGAAGTACCGCGCACACGCTTCTTGTTTAGATTTAGACACGTTATTGAAACTCATTAGGCCGGTTAAGAACTACAATTAATTTAATTCTATAATCGAGTTCCAATTTATCACAGCATTGTTTGTATAGCACATGGTCAAACTGGCATATAAAATCAGAAATCGAATTGCAATACAGTAAAATCTGTAGCGCACAATCGCCTATAGATTACTGTTCACTCTTTCTTCCACGCCATTCCGCCCAGTACGGCCAGTGACACCGCACCTTTACATTCTGTAAATATTGTTGTTGCTACAACCATAAAAATGCGAGTTTTTGCGACGAATAAAAAACAAACTACTTATTTGATGGGGCCAGGCGTCAGCAGCGGGTTGCTGCAAATAATAAAAATACGATAAATAACTTTGAGTCACAAATCTCGGGTGTAAATTCGGTACGATTGCTGACAACAAAGTTTGTTTCTTTGACATTTTCGGAAGTTTTCTGGCTTGAGTAAGCTTGATGGGCTGGCATTCAAAGAAATACACGTAAATATTCGCCATGTTTTTAAAGAGTAACGTTGGTAACGGAAACTTTGTTAACGTTACTTTGGGAAATCGTACTAACTAGAGAGATATATCAAGATTGTGTGCACATTACGCCTGTACTTCCAAACGGCAAAACATATTTTTTAGATACCAAGTTAGTATAATAAAATGTAAAATTGTGACAGGTTGCGAGTCAACTGCCTAAAATATGCCTTTACCTGTTTACTCGTCTTTTGCGACATCCACGGAAAAAATGGAGCTGTGTTGATTTATGCGTGGTTGGACTTATGGTAGTGGAGAAATTTTTATACTTTGTCAAAATTATGTTTGCATGAAATTATGCAAGTGGACATTTTTATTTTTTATACATTGTCTTATTAACTTTTAGTCCAACCGCGCATAAATCACTGTGTTATCCTAAGCCCGATATCACACGTCAATTTTACATCACAAGTGTATGATATATAATTTGTGAATAAAACGCCCATGATCAATGAAAGGTACGTACAGCATAGTCTGCAACGCACAACTTCACACGCGTACATTAATAAATCCCATTCGTGAGGGTTCAAAGCCCTGTCTGAATTTTAATCAAGTAAAAATAGGCTCGAAACAATGGGCATAATTATTAAAAAGCATTAACAAACGAGTTGCGGGGCCCTATTAAAATTGGAGGTTGAAATATTTGAGAATCCTTCATTACTCTTGACTTCGCTCATAATAAATTGCCTGTCTTTTGTTTCTTTGCTTCAATCAAAGTAAGAGACGAGGCCACTAAACCTACGGAAGAAAAATTTAACTCAAATACGTATAATATTGGACTGTCAAGACCCTTGGTCCGTGGGGAAAGAGCGTGCGTGTGTTCCACGCAGCATTGGAGAAGCGCTTGAGGGAGACAACAACAGAAGACCGTCGCGCGGACAGCTTTCTCGCTCAAAGGCCAGGGATAGCTATACAACGCGGATATGCTGGCTGCGTGGTGGTAACCTTGCCCAAGAGCTAATCTTTGAAAATATTCTATTAGTTTTAGTTTAGTTTTAAGTAGTTAATACTGGTGCATTTTTAGTTTTTTAATATACTACGATACTTGTAAAATATGATTTGTACAATAAAATCGTAACAACTATTGTTGTTTTGAATTACATTCTATAATAATATTTAATATAGTAAAACACGATAAATGGGAATACAATTTTCAGGGTAACGTGATTTTACTCACGGTGTGAGATTCAAGTCCCCCAAGTTAAAAGATGGTGGTAGCGCTCCAGATAGCTTAAGATGGATGAGATCCTAATACCTGCTAAACCTGTATTTGTGTTGTCTACGTATGGCTACGTATAGTAGTCGCACAACACAGTACATGTTTAGTGACTCGCATCATAAGTACTGATTTTCATCTTTGTAAGTTTGGGCTTCTATAACAGTACGATACGTTTCTAATTCTAACTTTCAATTTCATAAGGTTGGGTTTGTTACTTCTCCATGCGCCCAATTTCCGTCTAAGCCGCCCGTTGCGTGGCCGCATATCGGGAGATGAAGCAGCATCCTGACTTTAATTATTGCTTTACTCAACTTGAGGTTGTTCCTAAAGTTGCCCATTTCTGAGCAATATTTATTTGAGCTGAGCTAAGTTGCTCACTTTTTACCTAACTAGACTGTGTCTGCGACTGCGGATAGAATTATATTAAATTTAAAATTAAGGCGCAGCGCAGACGACAGTGTTTTGTGCGATCGAGTCTGTGGAGCAATAAATTCTCTGAATGGCGCGCTGACAGGTTCCAGGAATTTCCATTCAGAGTTTCGTGGAAACGTCAGCGCGCCATTCAGAGAATTTATTGCTGCGCAGACTCGATCGCACAAAACTCTGTCGTCTGCGCTGCGCCTAAACATACATCACGTCTGTTTTCCAAAATGGGGTTGGCAGAGCATACAAAAGGCTACATAGATAAATCCATGTCTGTATCACGTTTTGCAACCACTTCTAGCATTTTTTTAGGGTTCCGTAGCCAAATGGCAAAAAACGGAACCCTTATAGATTCGTCATTTGTCTGTCCATCCGTCCGTCCGTCCGTCCGTCCGTATGTCACAGCCACTTTTTTCCGAAACTATAAGACCTTTACTAATAAAACTTGGTGAGTAGATGTGTTTTATGAACCGCATTAAGATTGTGACATAAAATTAAAAAAAAAGCAATTATTTTTTAGGGTTCCCCATACATGGAACTGAAACTCAAAAAATTTTTTTTCATCAAACCCATACGTGTGGGGTATCTATGGCTATCCAAAAATGATATTGAGGTTTCTAATTATCATACTTTTTTAAAGTGAATGGTTTGCGCGACAGACGCTTCCAAAGTTGAAAAAGTTGTGTCCCCCCCTCTAACTTCTAAAATAAAAGAGTGATAAATCTAAAAAAAATATATGATGTACATTACCATAAAAACTATCAACGAAAATTGGTTTGATCAAAATCTACCAAGTAGTTTTCTTTTTATTAAATAAAGTTAAAATTTATCATTAGTTCGAAAATCTGTCACTAGATGGCGTTGTAATCTGTTTGTACGGAACCCTCAGTGCGGGAGTCCGACTCGCACTTGGCCGGTTTTTTGGTATTGATTTCAGAGGTCCTATAACGACTGGTTGCTAGCCTGTCACCTAGATACTTTAACGCATTAGTCTCCTCGTACGAGCCCACAGAAGAAATAGAGAGGTATTATTTTAAACTCGACACCACACTGCAATTAGAAATTACCTACATACAAAATTATCCACCTAAATATCACGACTGTATTCCCAAATAGAGTAAACAAAGCACACGAGAAGGTATAAAGACAAAACAATGTCTATTTCACGTTTCACAATTTTGCATACATGCATCAATCATGCCTGTATATCCGAACGGGGTAGACAA
Organism: Adoxophyes honmai; assembly: GCA_005406045.1. NCBI lineage: Eukaryota > Metazoa > Arthropoda > Insecta > Lepidoptera > Tortricidae > Adoxophyes > Adoxophyes honmai. The sequence goes on along the minus strand of BHDV01004100.1, from coordinate 61,594 downwards.
ATGGGGTAGTGACGTCCACTAGAGCTGTACCTACAGATTTTCTAAGTTCAATAAAATTACTGCTTTGATTGCTAAAATATTTTAACTAGTGGTCGGGAGTGGGCGTCTGAAGTCCTCTGTGAGGTTATTCTCGGAAATTTCATGTAAAAAAAAACTGAAAATATTGTCCATTCTTTTATACTCCGGCTCTTAGTCAACCGCGTAGCATGGCAATGTCAAAAGATTGCAGCAGCGTACGCGCCGGCTGACGGGACTTGTGTACAGGACGTAAGGTAGGTATAGCACAGGGCGCATTGACCTGAAAAGCGATGAAACATTTGCCTCCCACGAGGTCAATAATGGAAAATTTTAAGAAATATTTTACAGGGGCTTTCAGACGCGTATACCCGACTACGGCTTGAAATATTTTATGGACAATTTTCGGCCACAATCTCGATATACAAGATTAGCCCCACAACCGCCTTCGCGCCATTTTCCCTATGATCACGAATTGGCCCAAATCATGTCTAGCTAATTTCAATATAAAGACCCGAGTGTACCCATCATATTTCGCTATGAGTATGCATCTGTTAAATGATACTATCACAGGGTGTAGCAGTTCCGTCAACGTGCCAGTCGTTCAGCCGACATCTGCGTTGCGATTGATTTGACGATCAATTCAAGCCGCCTGGCGACTGGCGGCGCTCAATCGCTTTGAACGTTTGAAAAGCATAAAACTGTTCTCTACCGGACATCTTTCTGACGGCTCGAGTGCGGGAGCATAAAAGTGTTGACCTAACTCTTTTAAGTAGTTACTTTTTTAACTAAGTTGCATTTTAACTAATCAAATAACACTTAGCTACTATCGAACCAACTGGTTCCTGACCCACCGCAGAACGTTGTCACAATAAACGTCATACATATTATTTCCTTTGTCAATCAATGCAATGTTACTATAACGTTCACTGTGAATAGGTTCTATGGTGGGTCAGTAATCAATTGGTTCGATGGTACATAGATTACAACATACTATACATAGACTACACTTAGATGTTAATACTTACTTAAAATTAAACTAAAACAAAACAATTTACAGCAGGGCTTTTTTCTGACAAAAGCAAACACAACAATAAAAAAATGTTTAATCGGTCCAGCCGTTTATAAGTGGGTGCTTACCAACGGAAAGAAGATACTTTTATATGTAGGTGTATATTGTATCATTTATAATGTTTATCTATGAAACATGTTAATTCCTTACTATTTCAGAAGTACACTCTTTGTTGATTTCATCCCAAACACCCAGTATTATAGGTTTATAACTGGTAGAACCTAAATAAATTCATTACGAAAATCCTAGTATTTCTTTAGGCTCCGTTCTTGAACAAAGCTTTGTCATATCCTTTTGGTAACTTTATCTCTTTAAGTGTGTGACGTAAAAGCAATTTATTTTTCTTAAAAGACTGCTCAGAGTCTTAGCGGCTTAGATGTAGTACATGGATAGATAAGGGATAGAGTGATAGTAGTGTGGTAATGGTTTACGAAACCTCATGTTTCAAGATGTTCATTAAAACTATTTATTGACATGCGAAAATAAACATAGAATCGTTTTTCATCTGTCTCTACTTTATTATTTTTTTACTTCAATATCGTAGTTAATGTATCTATGCATTTGATTTAAATCAAAACCCTCAATGGACACTCAACATAAAATAATAAAACTTAACTAAATCAGGAAATATCTACATATAAAAATCTAATATACAAAAAGAAACACAACACAAAAAATAGAAAATAACAAAAAAAAAAAAAAAAAA
>BHDV01004100.1:48327-59016 GCA_005406045.1 Adoxophyes honmai | reverse complement strand
TATCAGTCACAAGGTCTACAACCCCAGCCGCCGATGCCAGGAAGGCCGGCAGGCTAACATCCCGCGCGCGCCGAACGCCCAGACCCCCGTTACGAATAGGCAATGAAGCGAGATCCCACTGGTCTGGGTCGAGAGATACGTTCAGCAAACGTTCCATCGTATCCCTCAACACAGAGTCAAAAGAATCCAGTTCCACAGGACATAACCAAGTCGGCACCGTACGCAAAAAATAGGTTAGCTTAGGAACCGCAAAACAGGCACGCAGCAGAAGCAGAGCGATATGGGCCGGAAGACCAATGAGCCTCTCTCCAGCAGTCAGGAGAAGCTGCCTCCTAACTTCAAAAGCCTCAGGAATTGCTTCAGGGAAAATAGGTGAACCCAAGAGGTTGAAGGTTTGAACAGATAATTCCTTGAGACCGGGAAGAAACGCACTGAATAAGGGAAGGGAACCACGCGATTGGGCACTGCAGGGAAAGAACTCGCATTTGCTTGTATTGACCTCCAATCCCAACTCACGGAAACATGGAATGAGTGTAAGTAAATCTTGTTTGACAATTTCCGGCTTTCCCCCCAGAGTTCCGTCATCCAAGTACCAGGTGTTTAAAGGTGATTGAAGGTCTGATATAGCCTTATGAATGGCAAGACTAAAAACTAAGGGACCCAGAGGATCTCCCTGCTGAGCACCAACCTGCGAAAGTATGAGAGAATTACCGAATATGAGATTGGAAGGTGATGAATAGACCTGATGAAGAAAGGGGTAGAGAGAAGGCACCCTCTCCTTAACCTCACGTAGGAGTACATCACGCTCAATGGTGTTAAAGGCATTCTTAATATCAACTTTAACGATTACGCAGTCTTCGTTCCCTGGGTCCAATGCAAAAACTCGGGCCGCGTGAATAGCAGCCTCGCAACCCAACTTCGTGCCAAAACCCAGCTGCCTAGGCTGCAGATAAGAAGTCACCTCTTCTCTCACTGCGTAACAAGCGAGCTTGGCAGTCAGCCGGCGAAGCGTACTACCCACGGCGATTGGTCTTAATCCACCATCTTTCTTCGATAGCGCACACAAGGAAGCACCATATATATAGGGACAAATCTCATCCTTCACACGACCGCTTAATAATAAATTACAGAGTTTAGTCAAACTCCCAAGCAACCGAACCCCGCCATCACCAGCCGCTCCGGACGTAAGCTCCTTCAGGTGGACCGGGCGAATGCCATCCAAGCCCGCCGCGGAACCACTATTAAAGGAGCCAAGCGCCCGCGCAACGTCCTCTACTTTAACCTCAAATGAGGGTTCCGATCCGTCCGGCTCCGGTGGAAACAATAACAGCCGCGATGGAGGTGGGTGCTTCAACTGCATGGCTGCCAAAGTATCTGAATTCGACCCAGCAAGTCTGTCATCCGACATAAGCACCCTGACAGCCCCCCTTAAATCCCCCTCGAATACTTTATTTTGTATGGTCTTCGAAAGTGAAGAGGGCCCCGGAGAACCACGCTCCTCATTAACGTCACCAAAACAATTGACCGACGACCCCGCCGCTTCAATATTACGCTTCACTTTGCTTGTCAGATTACCCGAGCCAGTCGGATCTGGCGCTTTAAGTGCAGAATATGCAAAGGAAAGCAACGCTGCCCACTCCGCTAATCCATTAGAGTCTACGCACCGATCAATGAGGTCGCTCATCTTTCCCGCCGCTAGGTTTCGTGCACCCTTGGGTATGTGACGAAGTACACGGACCGAACGTTTTAAAGCAGCCAAGTCACCCAAAACCAAATCACCGCTGTCTCCCGTCGGAGCCCGCTGGCACCCTGCGTCAGGTAACACCATGCGAGGTGCGTCCTTGTGCATACGACCCATATGTACTCTAATGTGTAATGTAATAGTGTAATGTGTGGTAATTAGTTTTGTGAAATCACTATTTGATATATCACTAAACAAATTAGAGCTAACATAGTACAATAACTACATTATAAATAATTATTTTGGAAATTGTATGCCAATGTACAGTTTAGAAATTTGGAGAAACTTTGACTTTATAAATTTCAAGCTTCAGTATCTTCAAACCTATTAAAGAATCTCTGAAAATACACTGACTTTAGAGCTGCATTGTAATCTGTCCATTCTATTTGGAGCTACGTGGGTACAAATAAACGCGTAGGCACGCAAATGAAACGTTTCCTAGCCACTTCTAGCATAATATTTTAATAAGGCAATTTAAACAAAAAAAAAATTGTCATGAAAATTCCGTAACAGAAACTTTACAAGACTTTCCAGTCACATATAGACACGTAGAAGTATATAAGGCCCTGTGCAGACAACAGACTACCCGCGACGGACTTTTTAGTCCGTGAAAATAGAACCTAAGGAATTATTATGTAAGTCCGGCGCACAATGCATACAATCCACGCAGACTGTTTGTGCGCCGCAGACGCGATCGCACAAAAAGTCTGTCGTCGCTGTTCCTAAGTATCATCCCGGTGTGCCCTGTCTACGCGCGCGCGCATCTAATCGCCTCATGAAGATTGATAGCCGCAGTGACTCGCCGGCGCCGGCTGATTGACATCGCAATTTACTTCATTGGCGTTTTTAATTTATCCCGCGTTGTCTCCGGGATTAATTCACTCGATACGTTCCGACGCGACGGGACGATTTGTGGGCGTTGAGATATTCGTAAGCTTGGAGCGGGGAAATTGTGAATTGTCTCAGAACGTAACACAGATGCATAAATGTTACATAGACAAAATTTCACGTTTTGCAGAACGATTTAAGATTGAAAATAGAAATAGTGACAGGTTGCTAGCCAGTCGCCTTAAAAGCAAATTTTGCAACAAATACCGTATAGTGAGCTGAGATATACTTAACCCTTAACATGGCAGGATATTAATGGATGGAGATATTTGTCACTTATGGTGTTTTTGGTGATAGTTATAGACTGAAACTTATTACAATAAAAAAAAAATTAACAATAATATACTGAAAATAGGTTTTTCAGATTGTCCGTTAAAACGGACTTTGCCATGAAATCGATTGATAAGTAACTCGCAGAGTAGTCCTAAAAAACGGACAATGCCGTTTTATAGTATTAAACCACAAAGCATGAAACAAGTAACAAAAGTAGGAAAAAACATTTCTACATGAAATAATACACAAGAAAATACCAGTTAATAACATATTTATTCATTTAAATTTTAACAAATAATTATAGAGATCTTTTCGGTGTCACCCTGAATTTAACGCGAGCGAAGCCGCGGGCAAAAGCTAGTTAACTATAATAACAAAGATATTGCAGTAAGGAACCTTAGACTTGGCACAACTACTTATGTCTAGATTTCATTACTTTTCAGAGATAAACAAGCAGCTTCAACGAGACTTGGGTAGTTTTTTTACAGAATATTTTTAATGGAATTGATATTTTTAACTTAGTACATCAAAGGATGAAATACCTACCAGATATCTGTCCGTTATCTGGAGTTTTTCATTACGGGTATGCGACCCCGGAGTGCTCTAGCTGTTTGTGTCTTATCCACATAATATCTCCGAGGCACAAACATCCATTTCCACCTTTTCTCTCCTTTCCCAAAATCCATTTATCCCTTCCTACGAGAAAACATGGTAGCGTTACCCCAGGAGGGTACCGGTTTGACCAAAGAATCCCTCCTTCTGTCCAATGTTGTGGACAGAGGCTGTCCCGCGTATTCTGGGGGGGACAAAGTGACGCAGCCCACAGGCGGCGGTGATGCTCGCCACACGCCACGCCGAAACCGTTCCCGTAGGGGCGAAAAGCGGACGTCAGAGTTTCGTTTCGCGACATGGAACGTACTCGTATGTGGAGGAATGAATAGTAAGTTAGATGAGGTATGTGAAGTGATGGAGGTGAAAGGTATTGATATTATGTTATGTGTGACGGAGACGAAGCAAAAGGGGCAGGATATGTCTTCCCACGGGCCGTTCTCCGCTTTCTGGTCTGGAGTTTCAGAAGCGGAACACGGCAGCAAAGGGGTTGGGATGATTCTGTCGGAAAAAATGATGAGTTGTGTAACAGGGTATGACTGCATTGATTCCCGTATACTCTGGGTTAGGCTGAAGGTAGGGCTGACATCCTTATTTGTTTTGAGTGTCTACGCGCCAGATATGTCAAAACCCAAGGCCGAAAGAGAAGAGTTTTGGGAATTTTTACGTGAGGTACTCCTACAGAGAAAGATTTAATGAAAGAGTTATAGTGTTAGGTGATTTTAATGCTTGGGTAGGAGTAAAACGAGACGGTTTTGAGCGAGTGTTAGGGTCGTTTGGTGATGAGAGAGTAAATGAGAATGGCAAAATCCTTCTGAGCTTATGTCTAGAGAAGGGTCTGACTGTCACGAACACAATGTTTGCTCACAGACAGATTCATCTTTATACGTGGCAAAGGCAGAATGATAGAAGTATAATAGACTTTATTTTAATGGATGAAAGGTTGAGATGTCAGGTAGTAGACACAAGAGTATATCGCGGCGCCGATGTTTCGACGGACCATTTTCTGGTTATGGGCCGGTTAAATGGTCTGTTTAAGCGTTGGAGGCATCATGGTAAGGTGTCTACTACCGGGCTTGAGAGAATAAAAGTGGAACGGTTCTGCACGGATGTTGCAAAAGAAGAGGATGTTAATTATGTATGGAAAGTATTAAAAGAGTGCACGGTGAAGTCTGCGAGAGAGATTTGTAGGGTGTCTAAAAGAAGAAACGCAAAGGACAGGAAGGCTGATTGGTGGGATGATGAGGCCAGGGATGTTGTGTTAGAAAAGAAGAAAGCGTTGCATTAGGTTTAGTAACTCATTACGCTACGATGCTTCAATAAATGATAAACAAAATAATAAACAATATCTGAACTTATTTTATTTATAACAGCAATGTCCGTTTTTCGTCACAACATAAAACGAACCTTGTATTTATATTATTCGGCAATGTCCGCTTTTTAGTACGTGTCAAATAAAACTCAATAGCCTATATGATCGACAACGTCTCAAAAAAGTGACACCGTTTATTGCGCACAGTTTGAGTTAAAGTTAACTAATAATGTAATAAAGTTTAATGTTAAAATGATAATTTGACTTACCTTCTTTTAATATCTATCTAAGTTGTACATGATAAGCACTTCACTTCGACTTTATGACGAAAACAATTAACGCCGACGCAAATATACCAAAAGCCTAATTTCAACTGCCGCTTGCGCAACAATTTTGAAGTTAACTGTCTGTGCCCTTGAGGTAAAGGAGACGGCTCTACTTTCGCATTTCTTTTGCCGTCGTTTATTTTTTAGTCAGTAGGAGCGTTTAAATACTGCGCCAAAATAAGTAACTGTACTTAAAAACGGACAGAAACGCTTTAAGGGTTAAAACTTCTCAGCCAACCATTGATCACCAGATCAAATTAGGAAAGAAGAGTCTTTTCAATCAAGATAAAAAAAGGTCAATATAGAGCTATTGTACTCAATTGAAATAAAGAGATGAAACCTACTCAAGATTAGCTCGACATAATTTCGGGTCAATAAGGGACACAGCATCGGAAGCAACGCGCTACGGCGACTTTAACTACACACGTACTTCGCGGCACCGCTCTCTATTCGCAATTTTATAAAACGAAAAAAAAAAAAACTAACCAAATTTGAAACATAACCTCCTGGATCCTGGAGATACTTATTTTGCCAAAACTATAATTTTTTCCATAAACTGTATTAAGTACATACCCCTTACTGTTGGAAAATTAATAAAAAAAATCCTGGAGTTTTCCCCTCGATTTTTCACAATGTCCTCAGACGAGTACACAAGGACTTTGACCTCACTCGAGAACAGTATCAACTAAATCAAAATACTAGAAAAATCAACTTTATTTGCGTATAAACTCATAAAAACTAATGATTCGTACTTCCTCCGATTAATTAAGTATCAAATAAATCGCAATATCACAAAAAAATAACATTATTTTATGTACGAAATACATTTTTATACTGATTATACACTGGTTTACAAAGGTAACAGAATCTTTTGTTAAAAATAGTAACAAAAATGAACTTTAATATATAATTTGCACTAGACGCACTTGTACAAACATAAAAACTTGTATATAAAAATAAATCACTTCACTGGATGAAATCTGGGTACACTGAAATCTGAGTATTGTTCATGACCCAGATTTGATCCTATATTCTAAAAATTACAATTGTTACAATTTCACTAAGTACCTAACATTTTTTTCGGATTTAATCTAAAGTAAACGTTTTGTTTTAATTCAGTTTTTAACTTGTAGAACAGGTGGTGAAAAAAATGGACTGGGAATGTCTTCATTTTCTAAATCGTGTGCGAAACTTGAACAAGTAGCTGCTGATGCATCGCTTATTTCGCTTCTTATGCTTGGACTAGAAAAACGTGATCTCCTTCTATTTCTGTTTCTAATGCAGGAATAGGAACCGCCGAAGTTATTTCTTTCGATATATTTTGTAGATTTCAAAGATGTCATCATCGTCGTTTTCTGATTCAGATGAAGTAGAATCATGGCGTTCTAACTTTAGAATGATGAATGATACTTAGTTGTCCCATAAACATTTTCGCCTTCGGAAAGGCCGTCGGATTCATCGAAATTAAGCAACTCCTCTATTTCACAGTCCTTCAAGCCTGAAAATTGAAATTAAAACATAATTAATTTTTACAAAAGATAAAATAACTGACAGCGATAAGACCCTTTGTACTCGTACGAGAACATAAAAAAAACTAATCCGTCCTCTTGTACTCGCATGAGTACATTAACTTCAGATATACGTAAAACTATTTTTTTCCAATTACATGCAAGAAATGCACTTACTAACATATGAAATATACCAAAAGTGTACTAATAAAAACAAAACAAAAATTTATAATTAACAATCCATTGAGATAACTTTAGATTTACTTACCACGAGGCATAGTGTGGCTGGCAGTGTCCGATGTCAAAGCCGCACTGATCGCTGATTGGGCGTTTGTGACTCGGTGTTTATTTTTTTATGTTGACAAGTGCGTTCGGAAACGTACTATGTGTGTAAACTTGTTAAGACGGTTTGACATTAGACTTCAGAATTTTTTTAATGTTATGTCCTCATGTGAGGACCGGGGGATCCAGGAGGATAAATAGCCAGAATTTTGTCTCTGGAACATTTCGTGTGCCCTGCTTACCCCATCTGGAAATACAGGCGCGTGTGTTTTATAAAACAAGTGACTCACTGAAACCAATTACCTCAAGTGCCACATAGAAGACTTGAAACCAACAGACCATATTACCTACTCATAGAGAGCTTCAACTAAATTCCAATTTTAACTGCTTTGGACAAGGCACAAGTTTGAAGAGTAAGGTTCTAGTTTCACTAGTCATTGTTTAGTTACCGTAATTCTAGTTTAGGATCCAGTTACATAAATTATGAAATTGTTGTGATCTGAAACTAACGAAGAATTCTTTGCTGCCTTTTGCAACATTCACTAAAGAAATGGGGTGAATCTTTAAACTTGATACTCTAGTGCGAGTTTAAGTTGCACGGAGAATAAGATAAACACCATATTGGCAATGCAACTGCAATATATGGGATTGCGGACATCTTATAAGCGAAGGTTCCTTAGTAGCCTCCCAGGACATCCACGGAAGAAATAAAGAAGTGTCCCGACATCACACAATACATGATAGAAGTGGCTGTGAAGCGTGAAATAGTCATCACGGTATTGTCTTCGACATAGGCGTGCACGGGCGTAGCCAGAATTTAATTTGGTGGGGGGGGGGGNGGGGGGGGGGGGTTTCGAACCCCCAAAACCCCCCCTGGCTACGCCCATGTAGGAGTGATTGTAAGTATTTCATTATTTCATTTCTGGATCTGGATCCTCGCCTACCGGCTGTTGCATGTGGTTCAGCGAGTTAACAGCGCGTTTTAAGCTTATCAGCCGCTGGCGACTGCGACTTACGAGGTGTAAGTTTGCCACATAGTTACCTTGGCGTTTGAAGTGCTTTGTCGATGCAGTTTGTGCTTGTTGGCGCGACAAAAATGTGGTTAACTGATTTATGTATCCAAGATAAAAAGGAGTTGAGTTTTGTCGGATGGGTGTTAAGGTTGTGCCAGGGCACCCTCGAATAATGACTGACCGGATTAGCCATGTACTGAAGAGAAGAAGAGAAGTATCCAAAAGCGTAAAAGTAACAAAAAAGTAAAAAGTTTGTATATAAAAAAAATCTCTTAATGCAGGTGCTAATTTTTGGTCTTCATGCCTATGTTTGTGACAAGATTCTATCACTCAAAAAATTACCTAAAAAATGTGATTAACTCTTTTTACTGCGTTCAAGCAGAAAAAGATGTGCTGACTTAGCCTGCCTAGTCCCATTTTAACCTGTTTATGCTCTTTTATTAGGGTTCCGTAGCCAAATGGCAAAAAACGGAACCCTTATAGATTCGTCATGTCTGTCCGTCCGTCCGTCCGTCCTTTAAGATTGTGACATAAAATTAAAAAAAAAAGCAATTATTGTTTAGGGTTCCCCATACATGGAACTGAAACTCAAAAAAATTTTTTTCATCAAACCCATACGCGTGGGGTATCTATGGATAGCGCTTTAAAAATGATATTGAGGTTTCTAACATCATACTTTTTTAAAGTGAATGGTTTGCGCGACAGACGCTTCCAAAGTTAAAAAAGTTGTGTCCCCCCCTCTAACTTCTAAAATAAAAGAGTGATAAATCTAAAAAAAATATATGATGTACATTACCATAAAAACTATCAACGAAAATTGGTTTGAACAAAATCTACGAAGTAGTTTTCTTTTTTATTAAATAAAGTTAAAATTTATCATTAGTTCGAAAATCTGTCACTAGATGGCGTTGTAATCTGTTTGTACGGAACCCTCAGTGCGGGAGTCCGACTCGCACTTGGCCGGTTTTATTTTATTAAATTTATGTCCGACTTCTGTGCACCAGCAAACTCAAAATTACCATAATAATTTAAGTAAAAATACAGCAGTTAGCCCCCCAACTCCGTCCCCAATTCAAAACCCACGTAATAAACAGGCAATAATTTCTTTCTTCAAATAGAGCAACTAATAAAACCTTCACAATAACACGAGTTTGGCGTCGCGTGCCCCGCCGCACTAAACCAGTTATTCTAACCAGTCATGCCTTCCGATCGCTCAACAGTTAAAACCCTGGGTTAAATGAACAGCGATCTAATTACAGTTCAAATGTACGATCATATTTTACGTGAATTTCACGTGAAATACGAGAAAGACTAACGTGACATTTGTTCAATCTGATAGCAGGGTTATTCAATGTATGTATAAGTGATTTAGCTTTCTGTTTACTTTTTAGTTAAAATACTTCAATAGATTGTTGGTAAGTTATATCGACTGTAAACATTAACAATCGAATCAATTAGTGTCCCGTGTGGCGTTGTATGCTAATGGACATAGTTCTACTATTACTACTGAATACTATCGCTACTACCCGGTAGCTAAATTACCGTACCTTGATGATTTTAGGATATATATATTTTTATTTTAGCTTAACTGTGCGCTCCGCGTAAAGCCACAACAGTTATACAATAATGTGCTCTTAAAATTAATTACAACTAGTTTTTTTTTTTCTTTTTTCTTTTCTTTTTTTTTCCTTTTTTTTTCTTTTCCATTCCCTCTCTCTTCCCTTTCTTTTCCTTTCTCATTCCTTTATTACCTTTTGCCCCTGTGTAGTGTCGGGTTTAGAAAAACACCTCTCATTGTTCATGTCATAAAAGGTGATTAAAGGAATGGGTTTGGGTATGTTTTAGGCGATAGGCAAGCAACCTGTCACTATTACACCTCTGTCACTGTCGTCAGTTTCTAAACTCAAACTTAAGCGTGACGTGGTTATGAAAAGCCAAATAGTCATAATTTTGACTATGTGTCGTTTTGTGTGCAGTGTCTACCCCGTTTGAGAATACATGATGCACTATCGAACCAACTGATTCCTGACCCACCGGAGAACGTTGTCATAATAAACGTAATAACGATTTCCTTTGTCGAGCAGTGGAATGTCACTATGACGTTCACTGGAAATAGGTTCTATGGTGGGTCAGGAATCAATTGGTTCGATGGTACTTACCTACGAACGTATGTATCAAAAACAACGCTGTGACTGGTCCTAACGCATATCAACAGAACTGTATCCAACTTAAAGTTTCCCAAATAGTTTCACCTTCTTTATTTGTTGTTGTCCCCCTAATCTACTGCCACCGAAATTGGCTTTTAATTTGCCTAGTTAATGAAATGAAAATGTTCTCCATTCCCGTTTCCAATCTTTACAAATTTTCCTTCTTTGCTCGGCGACAATTTTTCGTCTCACAAAATTGTCGGTATATTGCACGGGACTGGCGTAATGGTCCATTCGGTGAGATGAGGAGGTGGCGCGAAAATTGAATTCTCTTTATTACAAATTTGGAAAAACGTATTATAATCATGGAGATCGCTGCGCCCGAACATGTCGCTGGACCGAGACTATTTCGCTTAATTAATTGGGTATGTTTTAAGTTAAGTAGGTAGGTACATACTAAAGGGGTTAGCTTCAAGACCGTGACGTTCCAGGAATGAAACTCCATTATAGCACGTTACACACTTGTATTTGGTCTGCTTTTCTCCAACCGTCAGAAAGTGAATGTTTTACACAACCGATACATCGCTTTT